>PVJO010031812.1:0-13907 GCA_004026905.1 Hystrix cristata
TGCAGAGGCTGAAGTCTAGAAAACCCTCTCAGGATGATTGAATTATGAGTGTTTCTACTTGGGAAACTATCAAATCTATATTTGATCATTTTGAGTCACACAGATAAAACTACTCTTTTTAGATCAGTCATATCATTTCAGCCTATTTGAGGAAATATATTTATCCCCAAACTAATGATATGATTTACACATTTCTTGGCACCTTTAAAAATAACATAGAAAAATCATCCAGTCATCTTGGTGTTCTTATTGAAATTTAAGGTTCTAGGGATTTTACCCATACATTTTTATGTGCCCTAATGTTCCGTAACTGGTAAGTTCAGTATTCTATGCTTGCACCATGCTGTTGGAATGTCTGTATATTCCTCTCCCTCAGTGATTTACTTAGTGTTCTTTTGACAGAATTTTCCAGATTTTTGTCGAACAATTGATTATTATATGTAGTTAGTTAGACCTGTGTGTGTATTTCTACCTGTAAATTTTACTTTTTTATAGTTCTGCAAGAGTGTTAAATATACATGTAAACTCCTTTCACTGATGCTTAGATAGCTATCACTCCTCACTGTTTTAAGGGTTTTGTTTTTGTTTTTGTTTTTTTCTTTTTAATGAATTTTCTGGTCTGAAAAATAGTGTTGTGCTATTGATATAGTCTTCCCACACATCGGTAGATTTACATGGATGAGACAGAGGTGGCAAAGAATAGAATATTACTATAAAATTTTCTAGCATTTAACCAAATGGTTCATAGGATCCTCATATAAAATATGTATCACTTTGTACTATTATTACAAGAATGTAATAATATAGTTTTTTATATAGTTGTTCTTCCAGAATCTAGATAGAGGGTGCTATTTCCAGTCGCTAGAATGTTCTTTTGTATCACTGTGACTTGACACTGATATAAGGAAAAATATAACTCCCAACCTGGTAGATGTCAGATATGCCAAATTCGTGTGCCCTGAAATCGAAGAATGAATTCTGAGGAACAACAGAGGTTAAGAGGAGAAAAAATTTATTGAACAATAGATCTTGAGAGACAAGAGGGGACACAAAAGTGGGTTGCCAAGGAGCCCACTTCTCGGAAAATGTTTTATAGAACAAAATCACAAGGTCGGTACAACATGGGTCAAACTGTGATCAACCAAGAATATTACAAGGATAGCACTTAGGTAATATTGGTCCAGTAGGAAAGCAGGTCACATAGCAAGGGTACAAGGAAAGAAAACAGACATTTTTAGGAAGGGAAGGGCCTGGAGATTCTGGTCACACCTGAGTGACTGATGTTTATCTAGACTTTATTGGGCTGGGTGTTACCAACTGTAGTACAGTCTCAAGTTATTGCTTATCCCTTGGGAGGCATGCAGCCTTGGTCATTCCATCTTTATCTTGAGGCCTGGCCTTCGACAGATGCACCTCCAACCACAGTTGTAATGTGTTCTCATTTTCTGCACTGACTCCCTCAAAGACCCAGTCCTGTCTGACTCCCTATAATATTTTTACCTAGCTTAGCTGTCTATGATAACACCACTATATGTCTGCTCTTAGATGAATCACTTTGTTCTTAATTATGTGATCTTACCTCTAACACATGCACGTGTGCGTATGCGTGTAGTGTGTATGTATGTTCGAATTTCATTTGTATATCTCATTGGCTTGTTTATTTAATAAAACTTCAGTGGAAAGATCATTAAAATGACAAGCCGGGTGTGATGGTGCATGCTTGGAATTCCAGCACTCTGGAGGGTGATGCAGTAGGATTGCCGTGAATTCGAGGCTAGCTTGGGCCACATAGTGAGTTTGAGAGAGCTGAACTGTATAGCGAGACCTTCTCTCAAAAGAAATGACACTTTACTTGCCACTAATTATGACTTAGGTTGTTTGCTTGCTAATGAATGCTCCTTAACACTCAAAGAGTTACTTCCTTTTTCCTTAATCAATATTAATTTTCTTAAAATTCTATATGCAATTTAATGAAAAAAGTGATAGAGAATTAAAAATTTAGTGATAGCCAAAAGATACTTTTGCCTATTAGTCAATTCTAAAATATGACCCTCTGTAGACCTTAATTTTTTATTAACTTTGTAATATTTATGTGTATAGAAAAGTAAATATGAATATATACTATGTATTCAGCAGTTTAGAATTATAATGTCAAGTATGCTTGAAGACATCAAAGAGGCTTTAACAGAGCAGTTAAATGAGCTAACATGTTACTGTAGGTTTAAGAGTCACTGGGGTAAAACATCGTGGTGATGGTGTGTTGACATTAGAAAGGGTGGGCTGTGTGCCTAATGAACATATGTGAGTATAGAAATGATGTGATTGCCATGTTTTAGGCCTATCACTAGCATAAATGAAGAAGATGGATTATAGAGAAGAAAAGATTTTATTTACAGAATTAATATCTTTACAAGTGATGCTAATAACCTTACCTAATAGAAAGTTAAGGGGATGGATTTCAGTGACATTTAGGTATAGATTTAAAAGGACTCAGTGAGTATTTGTGGATGAAGATAAAGCAAAAGACAATATATTGGACCAGTATTCCTAAACATGAGATAATATTAATTTGGCCTACACCTATTCTTTTATAGTACATAGCTGTTCTCCCTTTCCTAGATTACCTAATTGTCTTGTGGTAGGACTCATAATTACTAAACATCTGTGAAGAGCAGACAACCCCAATTTAGGAATTCTTTTTTTTTTTTAAATTTTTTATTTTTACCAAGAACATGTAATGGTACATTGTATACATAATGATCATAATCAACATGGTTATTTTGTACCTGTACATGATACATCTTGGTTTTCCCCCCTCTTCCCCCCTTCCCCTCCCCTCCCTTCCACTCACCCACCCCTCCCTATTTGCAACAAGTGTAGTTACACTTTACCATTTTTTCCCCTTTCATCTTACTTTTCTTTTATCCTTCTTCTTTATCCCCCTTTTCCCTATCTAGTTCTCCTCTCTTTTGAATACTATCTCTCTTTCTTGATTAAAAATAACCAACACAAGTTCCAATTTCAGTAAAGAGTCTTTATTCTAGAAAACTACATGATTAAATACCTAGGTCTAACAGCATACAACACATAGTGTTAGCTTGTTAACGTCACCAACTTTACACACTTGTTAGCTTTATTTTAAACAAACAAAAAAAGAAAGATTCAATTCAGAAAATTTTGTGTGATCTTAATTCTCAACATTTGAATATATTTGTTCCATTTTGTGTTGGGGAGATAGTGAGAAACCAAGCTTCCTATTACTTGTCTGATATCACATTGAATAATTAAATATTAACTCAATTATGTCAAAACACTGTAATTTCGCTCCTTTGTAGAACACACTGCAGAACATACTGCAGTAGTTTAAACAGCTGGAGTAGGACTGCATGAGAGCTACATGTGCTTTACTCTAAAATACAGGAAGTGAATACCGTTAGAGGAAGTACTTGAGAAGAAAGCTTATTGACCTAATTCTTGGAGCTCTAATCCCAAAAAAACTATTCCTGGTAGCTGAGCCTGAAGTTTCCTTCCAAAGTGTTGGATTTTTAACAAATTGGGCACAGTCTCTGTGGAGCATGTATTTTTGACTTGTACTCTGATAAGCCTTAAAGTTATACTTCTAAGTGTTTTAATCCCTTCCCCTCCAATTTTTTTCTCTCCTTTTCTCTACATGACATCTATGGTTGAAATTTACAGTTTTAATTAAGATATTTGTTCTTGTGTTATGCTTTCATTGTGAAAACAAGTAACAAGTTCGTGTATTTTTTAGATGTCTAGGACGGTTTACGAACCCAGGGTGTCATGTTCTATAACATGTGATGCCAACGTCCAGAACATTGAAGACCCACTTCATAATTTTCTTCAAATATTAACGGATTTTTCTGTGAAAATCATGACTAAAGCATAATACTCACTTCCACAATTTACCACACATAGCTTAAACCTGTAAAACTTATGTCTTCTCCAAGTGTAGTTTATATTACCCCGGATGATAAAAGATAGTATTTCTAATACTCTTCTTTCTCCACTCTCTTCCTGGAGTTTGTTTTCAGAATACAATGTTGGAAACATAAATATGTGATGTGGTTGTTTCCAATATGCCCTCAAGTTGTTTGTGGTATTTATACACATTTAGTACTACTCTGCTGTAAAGAAGGATAGGTTTTATGCATTTCTAGGAGAATGGATGCACCTTGACACCTTAATGTTAAGTGAAGTAAGTCAGATACACAAGCTTAATGGTGCATGGTTTCTCCTTTTGAGAAACCCAAAGTATAAATAATTTAAAGAGCAAAATAAAAGGTAGACATTAGGAAAGAGGGAGACAGATCTTTTGCAAATAAGAAAGGGACCAAGAGAAGGAGTGAAGCGAGGAGAAGGAAGAAGATATAAAAAGAATTAAGATAAGTTATATTCATGGACCAACTCTCCACAATGAATGTAATAATTGTGTATTGCAAACATGTACCATGCAAAATTTTAAGAAAATTAGAAAAGTAAAAGTACATTCAGAAATTTTGACACAAATGATTCAGAATGCAAATAGAGGACTCATTCATTCTGAGCGTTTCAAGATTCAGATAATTTTCTTGGTAATTTTTATTATTATGACAGTTTCCTTCTCAGTATTTGGTGAACCAAAACTTTCCTGTCCTACTTTTTCCATACTTCCTGGAAAAAGTGTTCCGGGCATGTACAAAGGCCAAAAGAGAAAGAGTGAAAAAATGTTTGCCCAGTACTTTATTAGCATTGCAGCTGGAGCAGGGTAACTGAAAGTAAATTGATGTTACTCTTTGGGCAGCTACAAATATTCGTGTTATTTCAGATGTCTATAATTTTATGTCTTTTTCCTTAACTCAGTAAGAGGACTTCTATATTGTACTTTCATTATAACTTCCCATATGCCATAATTCATAATTCAGCTCATCAATAATGGGTGCTTTTTTACTGTTATTGACTCATTTTAGGTGCTGGGAGAAGGTATTTAAATCTATTTCCAAGTTTGTCATAATGAGTGAGGATTGATATATATATTGCTCCCCTTATGGATGGAACGTGGTGATTGTAGTGTTTTATTGGCAATCATTCAATTTCAGGTACTTTTGGTAAAATATATACAGTGGTATGTATGTTGCAGTATGCAACTGTACTAGGCAAAGGAGCACTCTACTCTGGAACAGATCACAATCTGGATTACATATTACCTTAATTTTAAGATCTCCTCTGTCACTTAAAAACTGGTTACTTAAAGATAAATGTACAATTGGTGACTCATCTCTGCTGCAGATTATTTTTGTTTGAGGCAGAGCAGCTATTAAAAAGACAATGCAAATATCAGTATTATCTTTATGCAAATGAGGACTTTGAGACATTCCATGACTGGACTGAATAATTGCATTAAGATTTCTCAGTTAATATGTAGCATAATTGACAGGTGAATGTAGTTAGTGACATCAGTCCTCCAGTTTTGGATTCCTTCTCCTCATCTGAGGAAGAATAGGCTGGTGAAGAGAAGAGGAAAGGGAAAAAGAAAGAGGAAGTGAAAGTGTCCCTTGTTTTGTACTTGTAATTCACTATGATTAGGAGAGTCATACATTATTGTTTTTAATCTTTATACTAATTTGAAATAGACATCATTCCATTTTATAGAATGGTAGAAAGAGACAGACTCTCAAATTATATTTCTCGCTTGTAGTAACAGCAAATATTACAGGTACTCAAAAATCTGACTTCGTACAACTATTCCTTGTTTCCTTATATTAAAAAAAATGGATGCTGCTTAATTTACTTTAATTTTAACTTATTCGCTAAGAGAAACAAATTGAAAACACTAACACATGAAGAAACAAAACTGTGGCTGTGAACCATGTTTTGATAATACTGACGCTTCTTTAGGGAAAACTTGTAAATGTGTTTCTGGACTAAAGTGAAAGCACAGAATTAATAGTTAATATCAAAACTGAAACAAAGCCATGTTTGTGAAGCACACATTAATAGTAGTACATCGGATCAAAGGATGTGATCTCACTTCGTAGTAAAACAGGTCCTGCAAGCCTGGGTAACTCAGGAAGCAGAATAGTAATTATTCACAGAAGAAAGCAGGTAGTATACTGTTACAATACTACAGTAGAAAGTCAGAAGGTCACAAAGCGTGCAGGGTAACTGACACAACTTGAAACTGCTTGAAACTCCTTTAAAAAGAAATAATAAAATGGGAGAGAATGAAGCAAGTTCACCTAACACGTCTTTCCAAGGTAAGTGCCAACAGTCTCTGCAATGTTTTCGGCCAGAAATTTAAGCAGTGTTGATAATGGTGAGTGTGTGTGTGCATGTGTGTGCGTGCGCGCGCGCGCGCCTGTGTGTGTGTGTGTAAATGTTTGCCCCTGCTACACATCAAGATGTGCTTTAAAAGCAGAGAAAAGAGGTTGGGATTGTTTTTGATTCAGAAGCATGATGTCTCTGTTGTGTCCAATAATCACAATTTTGGTGGAAAGTAGGAAAAGCCTTTCGATCACCAGAATAATGCTGGTGACCAAATGTGTTTCACATTGGCCCTTTTCTGATATTGACAAAATATTGACTTTTGTTCTTCCTTGTGGAATTTTTATTTGTAACCAGGTGTTGCTATCTCTGTAGTTTACCAGCAAAAAGCAATTGTAATTAATATAACCACTTTCTAAAGGCCAAAAATAGGGGCTCAGAAGAGAGCTTATCTGTTGGGGAGAACAGTTTATTTTACAAGTCTTACTTAATCAGATACCTTTGCCCTTTGAAGGGATTGGCTTTGTTGACACTGGCTTGACTAGGCACCTAAAGTTAAGCTTGTCATGGAAACAAATACAAAGTGGATCACATATTTCAATTTTTTTGTGAGGAGAGTTTTTTTTTTCTTAAAAAATAAGCTTAAGGGGCTGGGGATTTAGCTCAGTGATTAGAGAGCTTGCCTTGCAAGCCCAAGGGCCTGAGTTCGATCCCTGGCACCACAAAACAAAACAAAACAAAAAAAACCCAAACAAACAAACAAAAAAAGCTTAATTCATATTTATTGAAATAATTTCTAGTTGTCTTCTTGCTTGCAAATTATTTACCATATTTATAAATGAAATTTTGGCCAAGGCATATTTTTAGAAACCTATCTGATAATTATGTATGTTTTAATTACATTTTTGTAAAACTACAAATAATGTGTCACCAAGAAAACTCATAAACTATTCAGTTTTCCATTAGGTGTACATAATAAAAATTTAATGAGCTACACTTATAAAATATATTTTAAAATAACAATCAGATGATTGTAGACATTACTGGTTATAAGAATACATTATCCACTTTGTAGTTCAATTTGTTTTTGTTTCTTTAATCTTCATTATACCAGTTTAAGACTCAAAGAATCTTATTTTTTCCTGTAAATTTCCTAAAGTATTTTTTGAAATACTATGCAAAATGCATTTTTAAGTTGAAAGATTAATAAAAAAAATTTAATGAAATTACCAAGGAGAAATAAGATGAAAAGCTTATTTAGCATAATTCTATAAGAGTAGCTTTATGTATGTGTTTTAGGAACCAAAATGTATCATGTACATGATTATAACATACACCTTATCGCTAATGTTTTTACACAGAAAAGCATATGAGAAGTTTCTAGATTGTTAACATTGTTAATAATGATTTTGTATAAAATGTATACTAATGTTTAATGGCCATCTAAGTAGCCTATTTTATGTTGTATTCCTGCATTACCCATCTGTATTCAGGAATTGAAATAAATCTAGGAGTAAGCAGATCTACTTTTCCCTTCCTTTGTCATATCTTTATGTTGGCATCATGGGTAAGATTTACTTCTCATAACAGAGTTTTAGAATGTGTATAGATGGCTTTTTTTTTCTTTTTATCTAGCACTTTTAAATAGGTTTCTGGCAATATGTGTATTTTACTGTGTAAAGGTAGCTTTCTGATACAATAAACAATGCATCAGAAAATCATACATGAAATTTAATTTAAAACAAATGCTATAGCAATTCAATTTCAATATCATGGTTTAAATTAGAGAACAAAGTGCCTAGATCTGTAAACTTTTTGTAGTTGGGGAACACTTGGGAGAGTAGTTGTATCCTGAGGTATTCTTCCTTTGTGTACTCTGAAAACTTTTCAGTAAGAAATACATTGTGCTCTTCTGATCTTTTCAGAATTGAAACGTATCCTTGGTAGGTCTATGAAGATTTTACACCTGTTTTTTGCTGTGTTGAAACTCTTACATTACAAGTGAATTTGCTTAAATATTATTAAGAGAACCTATTAATCAGGGCTGAACAAGGTACTTCAGTTGTTGGCTTTAAATTCTTTCTGAATTTCTTTAAATTATAAAGGAAAGCACTGTGGGGATAATGCATAGCTTTATTTGTATGTGTGAAGTTAAAGAGATTTGAAACTAATCAATTATATCCTAGAGTCGTCACTCGTAGACTGTGCTAACATTGTTGCCTTTTCTGTGTAATATTCTGTCCTATATCTGAAATTAATTTTCAAAATGATCAAAGTAAATGAAAAATGTATTTTGAAATGTTTAATTTTGCCTTTCACTTAATAGTATTTATGGAAAGACTCTGAAATTCTTGAAATAGTATTAATGATATTCCAATACTGTGCTTGGTGCATTAAATACATGGACAACTGACTTTACTGATTTGGCTATGAGGGTATTATCACTAGATGATCAAAAAGAACTCCATCACATTCTTTGAATAATGATTTTATAAAAAGCTATTTATCTAGATTATCTAGATTGACTGGACCTTTCTAGTGTCAATTTAGAAAGTGCTGTGGTTTGAATTTGTGTCCCAAAACCAATATGCCAGAAACCTTTTCTCCCAGGGCAAGAGTATTAGAAGGTGGAGACTTTTCCGAGGTGTTTACATTATGAGGGCTCCGTCCTTTTTAATGGATTTATACTGCTGTTAAAGAGCCTGGAGATAGTAGGTTTGCTTGCTCTTTCCCTTCTACCTTCTGGATGCAGTAAGAAGGCTCCTATCATATTCGGATACCTTAACCTTGGTCGTTCCAACATCTAGACCTGTGAAAAATAAATTTCTGTTTATTACTGAGCCCATAGTATTCCATTATAACAGTAAAAAACCATCTGACACAGAGAGCTAGCCACAAACATTATCTAAGCTTATTCATTTTGTGATCTATCCCATATGTTTCTGACATAATTATACATTCAAGTTCCTGGTTGCATGTGGCTTTGTTATGGAGGCCACATACTATCAATCTTTAACATGTTCAGTAGCCATCAGAGACTCATTTTATTTTCTAGTAATAGTGCAGTTGATCCAAGGCTATCTTCAACTTAATGTGAGTAAATCTCAGTTATCCTTTCAAACATGAAAAGCAACATCTCTCTTTCAGTCCCAAGGCCAAAGTAACCCCTCAGAGAATTTAAAATGTTATACATGAAGATTCAGAATATTCTCAGGATTCATACAGTGAATTCTGTAGAGTAAGATAGAGTGCAAGGAAATTTCTTAATTTTTGAAAATAGAAATAAAAATGCATAAATAATATCACGTGAGAAAAAGAGGGAGTGCTTTTTAAGCATTGTTAGTGGCTGAGAAATGTGTAATCATTTCCTTGCATAATATGTTGAAACTCATGCATCCTACCAAGTGGTTCTCTGTCAGTTTGTAACGGAGGTGGGAGGCCATGGCTTAGATGATGGAGGTAACAGATGGCTTCCTGGCAGGCAACTACCTAGAACATGCTTTAGTGTAAGGTTTTTCCAGAGGCCATCCTTGGGCATGTAAAGGCTTCCTGTTTGTTTTCTGCCAGAAAGAATATGCATTGCCTGTCTCCCTATATTCTTATTAGGCTGGAAAGGTCCTAGTCAGAATAATAAAAATTTCTCTGACTACATAGAAACTATATGAATTTTCATGATATTTAGATTACTTTCATTACAACAAGAAGCCAACCACAGTCTATCATCATCTAGGTAGAGACCTTACCTCTCTAGTCCCTCCTACCTTAGCAACTCAGTCCTCAAGAACTTTATTCTGTTATCTTTTTCTCTTTTTTATCCTCGGTCAAAATATAACCAAGGTTACTGAACTCCTTGTAAAGGATACAATATACTAATTCACCCCTGAGATTAATTCAATGAAAATTATGTTTGAGTTCTCAACACTTTGGATCCTACCTGTGAAAGGAGCCCTTCTTAATTGGGAGTCTTCCCTGAACTCTTCAGCACACACTAGGTACTTAGCTTGCCTACTTCACATTCGTGTGGCTGTTTTTGAGCGCTTCTAATAACAGCTCTTCTTCCTACCTCAATTTTTCTTCATTCTGTATCTCTAGGAAACCACTGGCCTAAAAGCTACAAAAGAGTAGGGCTCAGTGGATAAAAATATCTTAACTATAGCAGAGTTGTTAGGCCCTGTGGAAGGCAATGATAGCAATCAACAGGAGGAGAGAACTCTTCACCACTGGGGAATTTGACTGTCAGAATAAGAGAAAATGCTTGTAAAATATTAGCATTTTCAAACCAGAAGAGAGTTTACAGAGCCTCAAGTCTAATGTTCATACTTTGTAGGTAGCAAAGACTCTATGAAATTAAAATTATCCTTGGTTTCACAGAAGCAGTTGCCAGAACTCCTGTCTCCACTTAAGCTCACCAGAGACTGTAATTTTATAGAAGAATTTGGTCCATTATTTTCTAGAGACATGTACTTTCCAATTTTGTAAGGGAAAATCAGTCTTATAAGTGTGTCCCATACTGCCATCTTTTAATGTCTGCATTTAAGACCGTGAAATCATTGCCTAGTATTTGGTTAGGTTATTATAGAACTGGTTTATCCAGGTTTGGATTTTCTTTCGACTACATAGAAATCATATGAGCATTCACTATATTTAGGTAACTTTCATTACAACCAGAAGCCAGCGGAAAGTCCATAGGCACATTAATGTAGTGCTTTTCATAAATAACCTTTTAAGAAGCCAAATTTACTCTATTTCACTACCAAAGGAAAAGATCTCGGCAGGATGGTGCCTTAGTGTCTGTGCTCTAAGTGTCTAGTGCAGCCCGAGGGTAGCAGTACTGTATGCTCCAACCTGTTTTACTGGTTTTGTGTGAATGTTTACTTTCTGTGGTGGGAAAAAATATCTCCTCATTCATCATCATAAACCATGCCTGTTAGTGCCTTGAAATCTTTCTGAAACCCAAAGACGATTTACCAGTTTGTGACTCTTCCTTTTCAGCCTACAGAACTTTAACAGAATTTTTAATTAAGAGAAATGCAAGGAGCTCTTGTTTTACTTACATGTGTTCTATGAAGAAGGCTTTCACTACTTCTTAGAGATAGGTTTAAACACGTGAAGACCTGAGGCATTCTGGAGTTGAAACTTAGATATTTAGGCAATAGGGGATTTTGGAGCTGAAGCTTTCAGAAGTTTTGCTGGAGAGTCTCATAAACTAAGGACAAAATGGAGCATGTTTGGAGCAAGTAAAATTGCCAAAAATGTCCAGGCATGATATCCCAGGTAAGTGTGACCTAAGTAGATGGGCTCAGTAAAGGTGCATGTGAAAGTAATTTGAGAACTTTTCTCAGGTAAAAGGAAAGGGAAAATGTGATTAGGAGATGAAATCTGAAGTAAAATACAAGAAATAATGGAATCAGAATAACTGAGCCTAGGAGCTCTTTTTTTTTTTTCTATGTCTTTTAACATGGAAATATGATCTTTATTAGAAGTAAAATGACAAGCTATATAATTAAATGTAACATGAGATAAAACTGGTTAATAACAGTACATGGTTTAAACCTGCTCTTGGGGGAAAAGCCAATTCTTAAACACTTTGAAATAGAGAGTTTGTTCCTGGATTTTTAGGTAGTCTTACAAATTAGATTTAATCTCTTCGATTTAAGTGATATTTTATAGCATTGAATGTATTTCAAGGGAAATATTTTAAGTTTCAATTAAAGTCACTGTAAAATCTTGAAGAAAAGATGATACATACCTGTAGGATGCTATGATTGTTTAAACACTGTTCTTAATGAAACAATTAGAATATGTCCATGTATTTAATAGGTTGTATTTATCTCTGAGTGTGCTTCCCTTTTCTTAAGGAATTGGAACAAAGGGTGCAGTAATAATCTGGTGATTATATGTGTATAAACACCATATAATTATTACATTGTATGCTATTCTCTGGATTTTGGAAAGAGTTTAAACAAATTTAGCTAATTGACTGGGACAGTAAGCCAACGTCCTTTTTTATCACAGTTTATTTGGGGAGGATTATTAGCCAAGCATGTACTTGACTTATTATTGGGAAGTATTACACTTGATACATAAGTGAAGAAAAATGAGCAACTGGCAAGATTACAAAGAAAATGCCATTAGGATGAAAAGACATTTAAGGGCATTGAGCTTCATTTGATCCCTTGAGCTTCTAATCTCTCTTCAGGAAAAGTATGTGTAAACAGTTTTATTTGACAGGGCTATTTTGTTGCTCTGTTGATAGACACGTTTAACTGTCTCTACACTTGAACACTTTAAAGATGCTTTTAGTAATTCATATTGAAAAGCAATCTGCCTATATTCTTTAAATATCTGATCAGTGAAATGCAGGTTGTATATCGTATGTTTTTTAAAAATGAGTGTGGTTTAGGATATAGGTATAAAATTCTATCTACTAAAAAAAAAAAAAATCCAAAAGAGAAATGCTTTGAAAAATCAGCTGTCAAATTTAATGCAATGCATAATGAAAATACAAAAAGTGTGCATGTACACTTGCTAGGACAATCAACTTTGCAGTGTGACTTGGAACCTGGGTAAATGATTGATTTTGAAAACCAATTAAACTCTTGAAGTCCATTCCATTTTTATGATTGTTTTGTTTTCTTAAAACTGAGTTCCTTTGAAAACAGAACATGAAAAGCAGAGGGGAGCGAAGGGTCATTATTTTTTTTCTCTTTGTTTATGGGCCTTTAATGCAACCATATCTGAGTTCCTTCTTTCATAAACTATTGATAAATCTTGAAAAAATTCTTCATCACATCTACATTTCTCGGTAATGGGTTCCTGAGATGGAAAAATGCACTTTGTCTTAAAAGATGTAGGTTGCTTCGTCTCTTGCCAATTCTTAATATTGTTATAACTACAGACAGATATAAAAGAAATCATAGAGGAATCTAAGAATTTATATAGTTTCATGAAGAAGATATAATTTGAACTGACCCTGGCAACTTGGTAAATTAGAATAAGTGGCCATAAGAAAGAAAGTCTTTTCTGACAAAAAGTACCCTAGAAACAAGACATAGAAATTGTTTCTAGACATATATTACTTGCTGTATTATTTTCTCTCACTGAAAACAAAAAAAGATTTTTCAGATATCGTTGACAAATAAGAACATACAATAGAAAATAAAGTTACAATTATATGACTTAAAATCAATATTGAAAATATAAGTCAGAACATCCTGAAAAAGTTTTCTTTCAAGCTCCCTCGCAGCCAAGAGAAAGTAAGAAATAAATTTCAAGATCTGTATTGTAAACTAGTACATAAAATGTACTAGTTATTCAAGCGACTCATAGATTTCTTAATGAGATAGTGTGAGAAAATCAGAATAACTTTTATAGGTAACAGGAGATAAGCCTAATTAGTTTTTATCATGTAACACTAAGAAAAAATGTTTAAATAGTTATATAGAAAAGGCACACTCAAATACCTCATCTTTGACAAAGAAGCCAAACACCCTCACTGGAAGAAGGATAGCCTATTTAACAAATGGTGCTGGAAAAATTGGCTAACCACATGTCGAAAATTAAAAATAGATATATGTCTCTCACCATGTACTAAACTCAAATCAAAGTGGATCAAAGATCTAAACATTAAAACAGAAACATTAAAT
>PVJO010031813.1:0-13829 GCA_004026905.1 Hystrix cristata
GGGCTGGGGCCTGGCCGGGAGCTCCTCCAGCCTAGGGGCTGGCATCACCGGTGGCCTCCCCGAGCTGCTGCTGGAACTCGAGGCGCGTCTGTCGGTTGGACTCCAGCAGCTCCTGCAGGCGGGCGTGGAGGTGGTCGTTCTTCTCCTCCAGGTGGTCCAGGCAGGAGTTGATCTGGTCCAACATGGAGTTGATGGCAGCGTACTCTGAAGGAAGGGGAATCAGAGTCAAGTTCTGTGTCGCTCCTGGGCTCACCGATACTGTCAATTCCATTGTACCTGAGCTGGCCTCCAGCAGGGCTTGGGCAGGTCCCTACTCCTTCCTGAGCCTTGCTGTCAGCGTCTGGAAAATGGGTGGATTCCAAAAGGAGAAAGCCTTTGAAGAACTAAAACCTTCATGTGCTTTTTCTTGGGGTTAGGGCGGCGGCAGGGCAGCCAGCCAGTGCCTTGCCCAGGAGGTCGGGTGTGTGCTAAGCCTCCTTTATGCTTCCTTCAGCAGCTGGCTAGAGGCTGCAGCTCGCATTCCTGAGTCTGGTGGTCAAGGCCGCTGTTCCCAGCAGACCTCCTTCTCCAGCCCTTCCACGGCTCCCTCTGCCTTCAGGATAAGGCACCCAGCAGTCTCCCCTGAGCCCCGGAATGGGAGCCAGCCCCTGCTTCCCTTGCCAGCTCCCATCTCCTGAGCTTTTTCTTTTCCTCTTCCACCTGTCTTTGCCTACCCCAGGCCCTTGAATGTGCCGTTCGTTGCCTCTGCCTGGAAGGCACGGGGTCCTCCTCCTGTCTTCCCTCCTCCTCCTGGATGAGTCCCACTGTGTGGACGTCACTATTTGGGAAGGCTTCCCAGGACCCCAGGCCAGATCAGCTTCTCTTCGGACCCCCCAGCTCCCCTGGCTCTCCCTCAGTCACGACGGAGTGCTGTGATTACATGCGTGCCCATCTGTGTCCCACCCTGGCTATGTCTCTGTGAGATGATTGATCTTGTGTTTGCTGCAGTCTCCCTGGTATGCTCACAACATATGCAATTGCTGAATGAATGGATGAGTGAATGAATGGATGAGGTTCTGACTGTCCAGCCTCTCTGCCTCTGCTCATCTGCCCCTGTCACCCAGAATGCCTCGGATCACTAAGCCCACTAAGCCTCCTCCAAGAAGTCCTCCCAGGTCTCCACTGGAAACTATTGCTCCCTCCTCTGCGGCCATTTGTGACCTGCCTCTCTGGGCAACACAGTGTCCCTTAAGCCCCAAGATCTGGGCCTGTGCCCACTGCAGGACCCAGTTCTGTGCCAGCACATGAGTCAGATATGCAAGGCTGCCAGTGTGGGACTGGGGGGAAGCGGCTTGTGTGTCTGGGATGGGGGTGCGGATGTGCCTGCATTCTGGAGGGGCAGCATCGCCCAGAGAGGACAGTACCCCTCGCAGGACAGTTCTGGAAGTCTGCTGGACCTCAAAAGTCCACCCCCCTAGTGGTACAGATGGGGAAACTGAGGCCTAAGAAGGATGAGATGAGCGCAGGTCATAGAGCTGGCCAATGACAGAACAAAAACAGACTTGGGGATCAGGGGCTCTTGGTTTTGAACTCCAGCCCTGTTCCACTCCAGCAAGTCACTGTAGCTCCTTTCTGGAAAAGGTTGAGAACTGAGGACTCAAATACACCAGGAACTCAGGGCCTGGACACAGCAAGAACTTAATAGATGGCCATTATGATCAACACTTGGCATTCTGCATCAGGGACACAAGCTGGAACAAGGGGTAGGGGAGGCAGGTGTCTCTGGCTCTATCTGTGTCAAGGGTACTTCCCAGTTCCAAGCCTTCACTTCTGCGAGGGGCACCTTCCTCCCCACTGCCCTGTGAATCTGCCAGCGCCCTCTCTGGTACCTCCCAGGGGGCCCTTCTTCACGCTCCCACCATGCCTCCCAGCAGTGACGACACACACTTGGCCCCCTTCACCAGCATTGCCAGTGCAAACCCGCTAGCCCACCCCTGCCCCACAGTGGGGGGGTCTTCTACCTCTATTAAAAGCAGATCCTGGTCAAGGAGTGTGACACTGGTCTGTAATCCTGGCTACTGGGGCAACTGAGGCAGGAGAGTTGCAAGTTCAAGGTCCGTCTGGTCAATTTAGGGAGACCCTGCCTCAGAAAAGTGAAAGGGCTGGAGCTGAAAGGGCTGTGGTGGTACATGCCTGTAATTCCGCAGTCTGGGAGGCTGTCAGGAGGACTGCAAATTTGAGCCCAGCATGGGCAATTTAGTGACTTAGCAAGACTCTGTCTCAAAAAAAAAAAAAAAAAAAAAGGCGGGGGGCGGTGGTAGTGGTGCTGGGGATCTATAGTGCTGTACAAAAGCCCTGGGTTCAATCCCTTGTTTTAAAGAACACAAGAAACCTAGCAGACTGTGGGTGATGAAAATGTTCTAAAACTATTGTGGCAATGGATGCACAACTCTGTGAATATACTATGAGCCATGGGGCCCTACGATTTAAATGGGTAAATTGTATACTCTGAGAATTATAGCTTAATAGAACTGTTACCAAAACCGAAAAGCATCCTCTATTCTTATCCCCACATTTACTAAATCCTGCCCTCTGCGTAAATACACCAATCTTTCTACACTAAAGGGAATCACCATACCCATTTAACACTCTGCATACTGGAATCTGCTAAGCACTTTGCACTCCGATTTTCTTCTAATCCTATATTACAGGAGGCACTAATCGCTATCCTATATTACAGATGGGGAGACTGAGGCTCAGAAGGTGCCGGGGAGCCGAGGGTTGACCGTCCTCCTGCCTGCCCGCAGTGCTGTGCACACCGCAGGCTGCTCGGTGAGAGGGTCACCAGCAAAGCGGTGGCTGGGGTGCTGACTCAGCAGAGGGGGCGCCCACAGACTCGTTCCCTTCGGCTATGCCAAGCCCGGGAGTTCGGCCCCGCCCCCCTCCTGTGAAGGAAGCGGCTGCAGCAAATCCCAAACGGGCGTGCGTTCCTGAGGCTGCCTCCGTTTGCACATCTGTAAACCGGAGCTGGCTGCCCCCAGAGGAGCCGTCCTCCGAGGCTCGCCCTGCACCTCTGGGGCGGCTCCAGGACGACGCGGGGCCGCCCAGGGCGGGTGAGGGGGGCTCTTCGGTCCCTTCCAAGCCCCGTCCCCGCCACGATTCCCCCCGCCAGGCAGCATGCCCGGAAAAGCAAAGGTGGCTTCAACGCCCCCCGGGTCACCTGCTTCCTCGAAACCGTCGTCCTCCCCTTCCGTGGCCACCTCCGCCGGCACGCCCAGGTCCCCGTTGGGGCCCGACATCGCGGGCTCGGGCGCCGCAGGGGCAGCGCAACGATGGGAAGCGGCGACGGTGGCGCCGAAAGCCGGCGCCGGACGCAAGGTGGAAGCGGCAGGCGAGCGCCGGGCGGAAGGGTGGAACCCAAGGCCGCTTCGGCCCGGCGGCCCGGGCCCCGCCCCGGGGCGGAGTCAAGAACTGGCCCCGCCCCACACCTCGGCCAGGACCTGCCATTGCCTCGCCCTCTAACCCCGCCCCAGGGCCCCGCCCCCAGCAGTGCAAAGCCCCGCCCCCAAGGTCCCGCTGGGCGGGGCGGTCCCGGTCCTGGCCCCGGTCCCTGGCGGTGGAGGCGCGTCCCCGAGCGGAGGACGAGCGAGCTCATGCAAGCCCAGCAGAGCGGCGGGGTAGCCGGGGTCCCCATACTCTGTCCCTTACTGTTGCGGCCACCGCGTGACGGAAATCACAGACAAGGTTTCCAAGGCCTCCTGTGGCTTTGGGAGACTCCTGTACACAGTGCCAGCCCCCTTCCCCCCCCCCCTCGCCTGCCTCCTCCACACCTCCGGTCCCAGCACAGACCCACCACCCTTACCCGCTCTCGGGCCTCCCTCCCGGGTCCCAGGGCTTCTCTGCGGGCTCTCAGAGGCGACACCTGTGCACGGGTGGGACTCAGCCCAGACTGGAGCCTTAGACAAGAGAAGCAGGGACGGTTAGTGTTAGGCAGAGCCCCATAACTGGGCAGCGGCAGGAGAGGGGTGCGAGGCTCCCCTCAGATCTGGCTCTGCTAAAGTGCCTCCAGGGCTGTGTGTCATGGTTTCCACAGGGAACGGACTGGCTTCCCTTCCTGTGGGAGCTGCAGTGCACAGTGGAGATCACTGAGCCAGGCAGCAAGCTTCGTATGGCTGGTCATCAGGGGAGCCAGCAGGATAATAAGGTGGCCCTCACTCTGTCCCAGGTACGCACTAGGAAAGGGAGGCCTGCACAAAGTCACCTTGTCAGCACGCGCACTCCTAGATGGCACCCAGAGGTGTGATCCTGGTCGCTGGTCCAGCTGAATGAGGCCAGCACCCAGGGGTTCCTCGGACAGGGCGCCCTCTTGGGCTGCTCTGGGACCAGGAGTGCCTGGTCAAACACGAGTGATTCCAGTATGCTTCTGCCCAGGGCATACTCAGGGGTGGCAATGGCGGCAGGGGGACCTGAGTCCTTTTGCCCTGTGCTTTCTCTCTGAACCCAAATGCTGTTGGGAGTGGTGACTGTCTCAGGTTCTTGGTATCCTGAACAAAGACTCGGGACACACGGAGGGAAAAGTGAAAGCCTAGATATGTTAGTCAGCACGCGCTCCTCAGGGTGGGAGCAGACCAGACGTCAGAGCCTATATATGGTTTCTATGGCGGGGGTGTAGCTTTTTGAAATAGCAACTCCACTCTGGGACAAGTTCCCTCTTTTCTATTGGTGAAGGGGGTTTTTGTCCCTGTATAGACCTTTGAGCAACTGTCGTAGTATCAGGCAGATAGTTAGACATTAGCAGGCCTGCGGGGGCGGGGGAAGTCCAAAACAGTGCATTGCTGGTTGGTACAGAAAAACATCAATGTATAATACATTTGTAATCATTTGTTAGATCTCAAACCCAAAGTGATCCTACAGAGCCCAGTGACATCTCCAGGTTACACATTGTGTAGTTTCCTTCTGATACCTGGCTGTCTAACTCTGGCACAAGGCACACGGCATTCCTGGCTGGCATAGCCTATGGTCAATGACATAAGGAAGGGAAATGTTCTTTAAGAGCCTCCTGCTGTGGGCTGGGACCTGGTTTAAATGAAGAATTTATCTTTCAGAAGTTTCTTCCATCATTAAAGTCCTTGAAGAAATACGAACCATCTAAATAGGATAGGAAGACATTTGCAATTCCTATGTAACGCCTAAGTAAAATGGTGATAAACATTGTAATTGCCCAAGTTCCCTGGATCCCAAGAGTAACTCTCAGATGCATAAAAATGCCCGAAATTTGAACGAGGTGCATATATTCTCTTGACACTGCCTGCCTTCTTGCCGGAAGGTGTAATGCTCTCTATACCTGCTATACAATAATTTTGACCTACACTTCTGCATGGCCTATGTGTCAAGACTTAATTACCAAGGGCACAAAGAACCTAGACCAAGGAAGTGAGGGGCCAGGTCTCCTTGGTGTATCAGGACCCTGATTATCTCTGACTGTGGCTTCCAAAGCCCACAGGTGTGTGTGTGTGTGTGTGTGTGTGTGTGTGTGTGTGTGTGTGTGTGTGAAAATCACAATATAAATGGGATGATAATTATAATTGAGTTGGGGACACTTTCGGTTGTGTGGGATATTCTATGGTGCATTCTGTCCTACACATGGCGTATTAGAGCTAGGTGCACTTGGCGGGTTTTAGAGAGTGTATCTTGGTACCCCAGAAGCCTAGAACACGCACCCTCTTGTCTTTCCAGGCTAAGGCCTGGCTGTGAGAACTGGCACTCTGTGGTTTGTGAAGAGCCAGCAGCTGTTTTTTCTCTGGCCTTCAGGCCCCCTCCTTCCAGGAATTTCTCCTCTCTACCTCTTGCCAAACTAACATCAGGCTGGATTCTGGAACAGCAGACCCTGGGAGTGATGGTGGTTGTCTTAGTTACCTTTCTCGAGCCAGTGGTTTGCAAGAGAGCAGATTTAATGCAGGACATTTATAAGTCACAACATTCACCCATAAGCCAAATGCAGAAGAGTGCCGAATGTCTGTCTATACACTGGAGACCCAAAAGATATAGTCAAGGGCTGGGAGCCCACAGCACTGTCCCATGTACGTCTACATCTGCAGATAACGGCTGAAGAAATCTTTCCTAGAACCAGGATACGATGCTCGCAGCAGAGACGGCGACCAGAGCTCCCCTGAAACAACGGCAGCCATTCCCGACGACAGCAAGGCCCCGAGCTCCTTCTTCGACAAAAATAGCCAAATTCTCTTCAGGAGAACTAGCTGCAGCAGAGCTTCTCCTGGGAGACAGTCCACCACTATCTTCTGCTCCCGTTCTCCTTTATGTTGTATCAGTAACAATCCTCACGTGGATCCTCTACGCCCAGCATCACACCAACTCAGTCCAGCTGGGCGTACTGGCTCAAGTCGACCACAATAATAAGTCCACCACAGTGGTGCGGTCCCACCCCTTGCCTTTTCCTTTCGCAAGGGCCGGGGGACAAGGAATCCAGCCTGAGACCAGGGGGCCTGTGTTTATTTAGCAGAAAGGAGACTCTGTCAGGGAGGCGGATTTGGGGGCAGCGGGTGGTCAGCCCTGTGCTGTGAGAGGGCTTTTCTAGTTATGTCCCTGCATGGTGGCTGGTGGGGCAGCCAGCTGGCAGCTTGGGCAGAGTTGCCGGGAAGAGCAGGGTGAGAGACAAGCGTCACCTGAGAACAGACAGCAGAGTAGAGACGGCCGGAGTTCAGGTTTGAGGGAGGAGAAGAGCAAAGGCAGCCCCGAGACCCCAGCCCACCCTGCTGTGACCTTCCATTAGCCCCCTGCCCAGCCATATGTTCAGACATTGATGCTCTCCTCTGCCTGGGGGTGTGGGAGGGAGAGAACATGACAGCAGTCTGTGTGTGTGTGTGTGTGTGTGTGTGTGTGTGTGTGTGCGCGCGCACGCGCGCGCGCTATCTCTGGCTGGAAGGACCCCTGAACTACCCCTAGCAGCCTCAGGCCCATCCTAGCAGCCTGGAGGATCTGTGGGTTCCCTGATACCAGGGCCTGAGGATGGGCTCCCCCGAGGGCCTGAGCCTCACAGCTGCTCGGGGACTGAGGCCTGTTTTGCTGCCGAGTCCTGGGAGCCCCTCAGCCAGTGGCCCTTCATGGCCTGGGTGGAGCCCCTTGCCCAGGTCAGGCCACTTGAAAGTAAGGACATTTCCTACTTCAGGAATGAGCAAGCCCCAGGGGAGGGGGAAGATGGTCCAGGGTAGCAAGACCCGAAGTACAAAGAGGGGGCGGCCCAGGGCAGTGAGACTAGGGGAACTTGGACTTGGGCCTGAAATTGTCATCTGGGTTAAACTGTTAAGGGTAGCACTTGGGCACAGTGGGACCCACAAAACCCGGGGTGGGAGCCACCCGCCCCTTGGCCCTGGGCCTTCCCCTCTGAGCCTCTGCCTGGGGCAGCATCAGGCCGGGACAGACCCCACATCCCTTTGCCCTCCCCCCAGCAGACCGTTACCCACGGGGTCAGTGAAGATGATGTCCTCAGTGAGGCCCACAGACTTGACAAAGTCATCGAAGTACTCCTTCAGCTCAGGGATCAGCTCCTTGGTTCTTCCTGTGGCCAAGATGACGGTTGAGTGGATAACAGAAAGACATCTTGTAATATTATTTTTTTTCTAAGTTTTTTGAGACAGAGTCTTGCTATGTAGCTCAGACTGGTCTTAAATGTGCAACCCTCCTGCCTCAGCCTAAGTGCTGAGGTAACAGGTGTGGACTACCACTCCCCGGTCTTACTCTGTAAATACCGTCGAATGATGAACAAGGCCTTAGACCCCTCTCCCACGGAGGGCCTGTAGAAAGACTTCCTTCCTCAGGGGGACTCGAACTGGAGAAGACTTTGGGGTCTAGGGGCATACAAGGTCCCCTCCCCAAGGTGTGACCAGGATCCAGGTCCCTGAGGAGATGGAGTGAGGACCCATCATAGACAATGATTTCCTTTTGTTTCGTTTTGTTTTGGGTGCTGGGGATTGAACTCAGGGCCTTGTGCTTGCTAGGCAAGTGCTCTACCACTGAGCTAAATCCCCAAACCCTAGACAATGGTTTTGAAGTACACTGTGTCTTTGAAAGTCCTCTCTGAGAATACTACTGTGACCTGCTTGTAGATGGTGGCTACCACTCTCATGGTGTAGCTCTGCATTCCAGTGGGCCCTACAGTACGGAGGGTGAGGGGCCATCCCTGCCCTGGCCATGTAGAAGGCACTGTCCCCTTCCTCCTCGATTGATCCGCAGGGCCTTCTCCCACAGGGCAGCATCTAGGTGGCGGACGGGAAGGCCTGTGCCCTTTCAGGAGGACTCTGCCCTTCAGTTGCAGCCCCAGGGTCCCCTCATGCAGACTCACATGTCGTGTTGTGTCACTTTGATGGGCGCTTGGGACCAAAGTGCCGGTCTGGTTTTCACACAAATCTTCCCCATGGGAGTGAGAGATGATAGGAGGCTGAGCTGGGAGATGACACAGAAGTGGTCCCTCTGATTTTTTGATGATTGTTATTTTTTCTGGTATGAGATGAAATCTTGGTGTTATTTTAATTTGCATTTCTCTAGTGGCCAGACATGCTGAACATTTTTTCATGTATATCTGGGCTATTTATACTTCTTCTGCGAAGTGGCTATTCATTTCACTTGCCTATTTCTTTCTTTCTTTTTTTTTTTCACTTGCCTATTTCTTGATTGCATCTTTTATTTTGGCTGGTCTAATGTTTTTGAGCTCTTTATATATTCTAGATATTAGACCTTTGTCTGAGATAGCTGGCAAAATTTTTTCCTCATTCTGTAGATTCCCTTTTTAGCGATTGTTTTCTTTGCTGTGCAAATTTTAAATTTGATATAATTTCACTTATTGATTCTTGCTATTATTTCTTGTGCAACTGGCATTCTGTTCAGAAATCCCTTGCCTACACCTATTACAAGTGTTTTACCTATTTTATCTTCCAATAGGTTCATTGTTTCTGTTTTACTGCTTAGATCTTTGATTTCTTTTTATTTTAGTTTAGTACATGGTGAGAGATGTGGATCCAGCTTCAATCTTCTGCAGTGAATCGTCAAAAATAGCATACATCGTGACCAAGTAGAATTCATTCCAGGGATGCAGGAATGATTCAATGTATGCAAATTATTAAATGAGTAAATACGCCACATAAACAGCAGCAAGGACAAAACTCACACGATCCTCTCAATAGATGCAGCAAAGGCCTTTGACAAAATCCAGCATCCATTCATAATAAAAACCCTGAAGAAGATAGGAATTGATCTTTGTCCTAATCTGGTAAAAGCCATCTATGACAAATCAACAGCCAACATCATACTAAATGGAGAGAAGCTGAAAACTTTCCCTCTAAAATCAGGAACAAGACAAGGATGTCCACTATCACCACTCCTGTTCAGTATATTTGTGGAAACATCAGCCAGAGCAATCAGACAAGAGAAAGAAATAAAACTGATATGGGTAGGAAAGGAAGAAGTTAAATTATCATTTGCAGATGGCACGATCCTCTACATAGAAGCCTCAAAAATGTCACTAAGAGACTCCTAGAAATAATAACCAAATTCAGTAGCACAGCAGGATACAAAGTCAACACTTAAAAATCAACAGCATTGGGCCGGGGATTTAGCTCAGTGGTTATAGTGATTGTCTTGCAAGCACAAGGCCCTGAGTTCGATCCCCGGTACTGAAAAAAAAAAAAAAATCAACAGCATTCTTGCACCGATAGAGACTCACTGAGTGAGAAATTAGGGAAACAACACCTTTCACAATAGCATCAGGACAAATGAAATACTTAGGAATCACCCCAACCAAGGGAGTGAAAGACCTTTGCAATGAACACTAGAGCACTCTGAAAATGGAGATCGAAGAGGGTATCAGAAAATGGAAAAGTATCTCCTGTTCCTTGATAGGCAGAACTAATGCAGGCAAAATGACCGTATTTCTAAAACTATTATACAGATTTAGCGCGATCTCGATCAAAATACCAATAATGTTTCTCACAGAACTAGAGAAAGCAATCCTAAAATTTATATGGAACCAGAAGAGACCTAGAATAGCAAAAGCAATTCTGGGCAACTAGGGAAAGGCAGGAGGCATCAAAACCCCAGACTTCGAGTTATACTACAAAGCTACAGTGATTAAAAACAGCACGGTATTGGGCAAAGAAAACCCTGGAAATGCGCATTAGTGGAAGAGAACAGAGTATGCAGAAACAAGTCCACCACACTCAGCTACCTTGTCTTTGACAAAAGGGACAAGTCCTTTCACTGGAGAGGAGGTAACCCCCTTAACAAATGGTGCTGAGAAAACTGTCTATCTATGTGCCAAAGACTGAACCTATATCCATATCTCTCCCCGCGCACTAAACTAAAATAAAAATGGTTCAGAGATCTAAATATTATAAGAGAAAAACTCAATGTGCTGGAAGACGAAATAGATAAAACTCTTGAAGACACAGATGTAGGCAAAGACTTTCTGAACAGAGCCCTGGTTACACAACTAGTAATATCAAGAATCGACAAATGGGATCACATCAAACTAAAAAGCTTCCGCGCAGCAAAGGAAACCACTAACAGAGTGAATAGATGAACTACAGAATGGGAAAAATTTTTGCCAGCTACTCCTCAGACAGAGATTAATATCTAGAGTGTACAAGGAACTCAAAAAAATTAGACATGCCAAATTTAAAGACTCAATTAAAAATGGGCATCTGAAATGAATAGAATGAAATGAATCAGAAGAAGTGCAAATGGTCAATAAATACCTGAAAATGCTTGCAAGCCTGTGGGGGAAAAGGCGTTCTTCATTGCCGGTGGGAATGTAAGCTGGTACAACTACTATGGAAATCAGTATGGAGGTTCCTCAATAATCTAAAACTAGAGCTTCCATAGCTATTACAATTCTTAATAGCTCCCTGAAAGCAGGCTATATGTCCATCAACAAATGAATGAATAAAGGAAATATGGTATTTACAGACAATGGACTACTACTTTGCCATAAAGAATGATAAACTTGAGACATTTGAAGGTAAATAGATATATCCTAAGACCATAATGTTAAGTGAAGTAAATCAGGCACACAAGCTTGTATATCACATTGTTTCTCTTATATGAAAAAATCATTAAGTAAATAAAGTATGAAATAAAAGACATAATAGGAAAAAAGAGAGAGAGAGAAAATAGTTATTGTAATCCAGGATGGACACTGTGTCTAAAAGTGTACCTTGATTTTAGTATAATTGTCATATCTTTTATGTGTTTTTTTGCCTATTGATCTTTTTGTTAATCTGTACATATGATAACTAATTTTATAAGGACTTATAAAATAAATAAATCAATCAGATGCTGGTAAAAAAAAAGTTGGAGTGAATGGGTGTGGCGGTGCAAGCCTGTAATTCCAGCACCCAGGAGGCTGAGGCAGGAGGATTGCTGCAAGGTCAAGGCCAGCCTGGGCTACATAATGAGTTCAAGGCCAGCCTGAACTACATAGGGAGACTCTGTCTTAAAAAAAAATGTGGGGTGAAGGGGAAGGGGAATAAAAAGAATTCAGGTGTTTTGAGGTGTCTTAATGTAGGTGTACCAATTCCCCACAATGAATGTAATCATTATGTACTGCAACATGTGTTAATAAAAATTTAAAAAAGAACATGCTCCTTAAAAACAGAACTTGTTGGAAATATTAAGAAAGTAAATGAGAAGCATATAAATAACAAAGAAGAGTCTCCTACCTTCCAGAATAACAGTGCTGCAAGTGGAGTCAGATGTGGCTCGGGTTAGGGACTCAGCTACTGAAGCCCTCTTGTGGCTGAAGAAAAGTCTCAAAATTTCAAAGGGATTTTGAGAGAAGTGAAAAATGGGGAAAAGGATATCCAGACAGCCCTGAATAATGCACATGGTAAAACATTATGGCGATCACTCGTGGGTACCTCTCAGGGGTTTTGCTTTAGCCCCAAGGGCCGCTCCATCCTATGATTTTGTGGCTGCATTAACCGTAAAGGAAGGTGACAGCCAGAAAGAAGTATTCAGCATTAGGATGCAGAGACTGCAGCCTTTACTTTGCTGCCATGGAAAAGAGCTGGCCATGCTGGACTCTTCACAGACAGTCCCGGGGCTGGAGTCTGATGAGGTGGTGGGACAGCCACGGGACGCTGCCTCCTAACTTCGGGGAATAAAGGTTGCTAATGTGTTATGCTGCTCTACTTAATTTTGAGCGACAACTTCGAGCCTCTCCAGCCCCTTTGTTTGGGGTATGAAAAAAGTTAAATCCAGTGCTTTTATGTATAATTTAAAAATATGTGTGTATTTTATGTTTAAAAATCAAGGTTCTATATATTTCAGTGCAACAGGCCTACTGGAAACCCAATCACAGCTGTTACAGACTTGAAAAGCAAGTAATAAGAGCATATTTGACAAATGGATTTGTTGTGCTGTGTTTTAACATTGTTAGTTTTTAGTTTCAATGTGCCACCCGACCCCAAGCTGCAAACCAGCAATTTTGTATGAAGGACTGAAATTCACAGCCGGTGTTGAAACCGTTTTAGAATTAGGCTGAACACTAGAGGGCGTGCAAGCTCCTCTGCTGACTGAAGTGAACTGTGGTTTGCTCTCCTAGACGTGCTTCAGTGGACCTTCTTCTCTGTGGTTCTGTCGGTGAGAAGAGCCTGTGTAGGGACGAGGTTGGGGCATTGTCCTGGCCATGTGATCGTATGAAGGTGTGGACGGGACCGCCATCCCTCTTGACAGGTGAGAGGTGTGACTTGGAATGACTTGTGCGCCCTGACCCCCCTGGAGGACGGGATGGGAGAAGTGGGACGGGTCACTTGAGACATGTATCTTGTGCCGTCCCTTTGCCACATTTCTCAGGCCTTATCTCAGTTGTGCCCCACAGAAAAGCCCCACAACACTCAGGAAGATTCTTACTCCACTTCTGCAAGAAGGGTTCAGAGGTAGAAGGAGCCTCCCGCACTCAGGGAGTCTCCTCAGTACAGGAGCCGAGTGCTTTCCATGTGCAGTCTGGACCACACTTGTGTAGAAGTCACGTGGAGTGCTTGTTCTAAGACTGGGTGCTCGGGACTTACCAGAAGGGCCCAATCTGGGAGTGAGACTTGGGAATCCACAATTAGATGAACTTCCCAAAGGATTCTTATGGACAGGAGGTTGAAGAATCATTCAATTCAGTTCTAATTTTCAGAATTCCCCAGTCTTTTATAAATATTGACTCATATATTCTTTTTTCAAACATGAAGCGTGGCCTGACTTTGCCCAAACAGTTAAAATCTGCTTTGGCCATTGTCAGAATTGCAGAATCATCCCCAGTTAAGGAAAACAATTCAGTGGAGAATGGCAGTTGTGGGAAGTTTACTCAGCAGCCGACAGGCCTTGGCACAGTGCTCGGGGCCGTGGGTCTGAGTCAGCCCTCTGACCCCTCTTGGCTTTGAGACCAAATGTGCAGAGCAAACTAAAGGCAGCTGCGTGTCAGTCTAAAAGCTTTGAGGCTGAGGCAGAAGGACTGCTGTGAGTTCGAGGCCGGCCTGGGCTACATAGTGAGTTCAAGGTCACCCTGGACCACATAGTCAGACCCTGTCTGTCTCCCTTTTTCCTCCTCCAAAAACAAAAACACAAAACAAAAGGAGAAGGGCTGAGAAAAAAAGTCTGAAATGCTTTAAGCATATCCCAGTCATCCAAGGGAAAACACAAGGCCAATCAGAAAAAGAGTCACTTCTTTAAATGCAAGGAAACTGGACGCTGGGAATGTGACTGTACCTGCTCTGTGTGTCAGTGGGTACGGTATCAGCCCCCCTCCCACCCCCCACACCTCGTCTCAGCCCCCCCCCACCTCGTATCAGACT
>PVJO010031814.1:0-13912 GCA_004026905.1 Hystrix cristata
GAATGACTAGTGATGTTGAGCATTTCTTCATATATTTATTTGCCATTTTTATTTCTTCTTCTGAGAAATGTTTATTCATTTCAGTTGCCCATTTCCTCAGGCATCACTTTTGGAACCACATGCAGAGCCTCTCAGCTCCTGTACCAGTGTCAGCTGCCAGGATTAGTCACGGTCTGGCTTGACCACGTGGCTTCCTGTGGAAGCAGGGGAGACTTTTCCCTCTCAAGTGACCCTCCTTTTTGGCTGTACGTACCTCTATTTTTACAAAATAGATAAAGTTAAATTAAATGAGATCATACATAGGAGAGTGTGGTACATTATATGATAATGTAAAATGCTATTCAGTTCATAAAATGGCAGTCTATGGATATTCAAATGCTAATAATAAGAATGTCAATAATATTACCTAACACTTACTAAATGGCCAATATATATCAGATGTCTTTCTATGTGTCTTATCTTTATTCATCTCATTTAACATTCCCCTAAGCCTATGGGTAAGGTATCACTATTATCATCTAATATATCAGATCAAATATGTAACTTTTCGGTGGATTCATAATATATTTACCTATACTTATTTAATATCTGTAGTACATTTAACAAAGTGAGCCAGGTGCATCTTTCAGTTCACTGAAATGCCATCAGTCCAGGTACACAAGTTCATGTTGGGGCAGGAGCTTAGAACATTGTAAACAATTATCTAATACAGTTTCACCTATCCAGTAGTTATTGAAAATACACTCAGCACATATCATGATAAATCTCAGTTTGAATTTTTGGGACTAATATGAAGTAATGTACACAAGCTTTCTCTTTCTCGCTTAAATTTAATCGAAATCCCACACTATTTCTTCTAAAATCAGAACTCAGCAAACTCATATTAGTGCCCTACCAAACTCAGAAGTTCCATTTTGGTATTTATCTGTGAATTCTTTCATTTGCCTAAAGCATTATAAAACGCCACCACCATATTATCAGGAATTTTCAGCATTATGAAATAAAGAGAACATTTAGGTTTCACACATTCAACCACTATGTGTAAATAAAATAGGAATTATGCATTACAAATTGATGATTGAAAGGGTGGAGAGGCTTTGCTGTCAAAGAACTCAGAGATCCAATCAGAACCAGTCAATGGGAGGCTGAGGCAAGAGGATGGCAAGTTGAAATTTCCACCTGGACAAGTTAGCGAGACACTGTCTTAAAATTTATTACAAGTTGCAGCAGTGGGGTCTGGAGATGAACCTCAGAGTGAAGGCCCCGGATTCAACGCCCAGTACTGGGGGTACTATTATATAAGTAGTAGTAGTATTAGTAGTAGTAGTAGTAGTAGTAGTAGTAGTAGTAGTAGTAGTAGTAATAGTAGTAGACAGAGGCACTTCTAGAGAATTCTAAAATAAAACCATGTAAACAGCATAAGGAGCCAAAACCAAAATGGGAAAAATCAGCATACCAGATGCACTGAAGTCTCCCTCCTAGAAACTGGAGTCAAGAGCAGGCGCCTTGAAATACTGCATCATGGTTGTAAATGGAGGGCTGAAGCAGAAAAAGAAAAAAAAGTTGGACAGAAAATTTCTCTCTGGCACATAGCGGGACGTGGTGTTTCAGCCACAGGTTCCTGATGATGGAACTTCAGTCGCTGAACATGAAGATAATTTCAGCACCCTACAATTATGTGCCTAATTAAAATTAAGAAATTAGAACACAGTTAAAAGGAATAATATTTTGCTCATAGCTAATTTCATTAAAGTATTAATGAACAGGACTCTTTTTATGGCCAGAGGGCAACCGCTTTCTACAGAGTACTTCCATGCTAGCTAATTTATTCATGCATGAAAAACAATCCAACAAGAAATGAGGGAGCTGAGAACTGCTGGTCCTAATTAAAATATTTAAAACACCATGTCTATTTTCTTCCATCTAGCCAAATACCTAAGCTGGAGCCAGCATGGTGCCAATTAACATGGAAAACACAAACACCCATGGTTTCTGATTAAAGTGCACATTATTGTACCATGCAATACATTGTTCAGCACATATATGTAAATGTTTAATTAACCCATGTCTAAATCTCAGGCGCATTCAAAAATCGATACTTTAATCCCTAAACAAGTGGTAATCTGTGAGGGGAGACACTTAACTTATTTATCACAGTGTTTTATTCAAACCTAATTTGGAGCAGTCATGTGCTAGATATGTTAAAGTGTTTCTGAAGGGAAAGTGCAGGCGGGAAAGTCTTTGCTTGGTACACTTCTCTTCAGAGCATGGTGAGATTGTCAGTCGCCAAGACTTGTGAAAGGAACCAGGTTAGCCTCAGGTGATATGAAATTTTTCATTAATAATGCAGGGGGAAGTCTGGACCTAAACCCATTTGTCAGCCTGGACAGCAAAGACAAGACAATGCGCGCGCACACATACACATACACACACACACACACACACACACACACCCTCCTCTTTGTTAACTAAAGACCTATCGGTGGGAGAAACTCCAGAGACACTCTTGCCATGGGAGTATGCTGGAGGGAAATGTCTGTAATGCTGAGAAATCAAAGATTTGAAAACCTCCCAAATATTCATTGGAACTTATCAATATGCTAAAAGTAATTATCAAATGAGAACGAATGTTTTGTAGCTGCCGTGCTTCCAAGCACTTTCGCTCCAGTTATTTCTAGCTGAAAGACCTGAGAGGCCCGCTGAGCAGCGGACCCCAAAGCTGAGAGCAGGAAGGTGACACAGGGATGTTCACACACAGCGTGTGCCAGTGCCAGGACTGACACCACATCCTTCAGCTCTCAAGTCATCCCGCTGCGTACCATGCCGATCAACAGAGCTACTCATCTTAAACTTACAGATGAGAGAACAAAGTCCTAAGAAATCCAATTGTTAATTCACGTCGCTGTTAAAAATCACTTATCTTTTGCTTTTGAGCATTTCCTGGGAGGTAGGGAGGGTGAGAAAATATTGAACAAATTTTCCTCTAAGTTTTTCATTGTTTTTAGCAGCTGAAATCATGGAATTTTACGCTTCAGTTTTAGAAATCATTTGTCCAGAGGGGTTTCAAAATGTTTGTAGCATTAGAATCCTTTCTTCCCCAACATAGTATTTCATGAAACACTAACATATTTACGTATATAAAAGCAGAGCCTTCAGACAGAGGGAGCTGAGGCACTGCCCCTGAACCTGTCTTCTGAAAACTTATCAAAGCCTTGTATTAAACAGCTGGAGGCACTGAGAGCCAGAGAGGTGAGGACACAAGGTAAATACTTATGCAACACAGTACAAGACGAACAATACATCCATGCTAACCTCCATCTCTGCCCAGTGCTCTTTCCACGGGTCACAGTCCCACATGGAATCAGCCTAGGCTGTGACGCATGGACAGTTAAAGAGCCAAATAGGGTAGACAGTGTCAATGAGAACTGCTAGCGACAATACAGAAATGTATCGCCACGTATCTACCTGGGATGTGGAGCAAAAGGTGAGACCTGGAAGCAAGAGGCTTAAGAAAGGCATCTCTCTTTGTGACTCTCAGCTCTTCAATCCACCTTCCTGGGTTCCATAGTCCTCATTTCAAAATGGTACTTGTACTAAGAACTGCATAAGAATCAATGAATGTGCCATTGCTAGACTCTAGCTGTGTTCCAGGCTAAGTCTGTGTTTTACTGTTTATCCTCAGTGCCTGCCCAGAATTGTCGCTCAGTTAGTGTTGGATGATGATGGTGAATGAATGCATAATGGTGGTAAAAATGCCTAAAATACATTTGGCACTTATTTGCTGTGTTAAACATAACACTAAGCATGTGGCATGGACTATTTAATCCTCACAACATCGTAAGACTGACATTATTATTTGTTCCTATTCCACACCTGAAAAACCAAAACATAAAAAAATGACTTGCTCACTCATAGTTACAGAACTAATAAATTGTGGAGAAAAGATCATGGTCATATTTACGCCCAACTTCTTCACTGCTATCTTCTTTAAAAGCAGCAAAATGAGATGACAAATTGAGTCCTTAGCTAAAAAAACATGGCAAATTTCAGAGGTGGAAAAGCACATAAAACACGCTGGGCATCCACAGAGAACCGTGAAATACAAATTCCAGGAATTTTGTTCTTTGTGATTGTTCTAACCAACCACCAAGAGGTGGCCAGTGAACATCGTGTAGAGGTTAGAGAACAGCTAAGAGTGAGGTTGCAAATGTGTTTCACCATTCAACTCTCAGAAAGACCATTTGCCTGATTCCACCCACCTCCAAGAGAAAAACTCTCAAGAAAGCAATAGCCAGCATCAGAGAAAGACAGGCAGGAGAGGGAGGGCAGGAAGGAGGGAAAACAAGGGCACTGGGGGCTGCCCCTGTGATGAGCACCTCACTTTTCTCCTGTGTAAATACATGCACACGGCAGAAAAGCCACGCTTCATCATGGAGTGCACCAGTGCCAGTCGGCGGAAAGACGGCTTGGGTCCTCCCTCACACTTTTTCCACTGACTCATTCTCCAAACTGTAAGGAGTCAGCAAAGTTTTCAGATGCTTATTAGCAGTAACCACATTCAGTGCTCTCCTCTCTCCTTCCCTGCTGGCCGGCCCCTTTCCATGCTGAGCACTGAACCCAGGACCCACTGGCCAAGTGCACACTTTGCCACTGAGCTATGCCCCTACTCCAAACCCTGCCTTTGAAGGCAGCCTGGACCGCATGTTCCCGGGTTCCCGATTTGCAGCCTGCAGTGATGAATATTTGGTGGTTGTCGTTTTCCAATTATTGAGACGATTTCAAGGGGACAGGTAGTGCACTGTCATTTTTATCTCTTAGAACTTATCTATACCACACCAAATTTCTCAGTTGTTTAGAACCTGAAGTAATCTAATTAAATATATTTTTAAATAATGTACCAACATGTAAGTTAGTATTTCAAACATTTGGCATCTTCTCCAAAACAGTCAATGTGAGATAATTGGATTTTTCAAAACAAACCCACTTTTAATTCTCAATCCAAAAGCAAGTTTGGTATTTGAAAATTTTGCTTTCAAGGAAAAAAAAAGCAACAAAGCAAATTTCTAAGATAGAGCTTGCATTTTTATGCATCTTTAGCCAGACAAACATTAGTCCTTCCCGAAACTGGAGTAGATGCTATGAAGACTAAACTTGCTGTTTTCTCAATATGCAGATAGCCTGTTGTCACAGATCCCCATAGTAATGAACAACCTCTCAATATTTAATAAGGCTGGCATTCCTGTCCCCAGGCAGGGAGCACAGACGGTTGGTAGCCAGCTACTAACTGGCCATTAAAATACAGAATCTCTCCTTAAAATGTGCATCCCACACAAGTTACAGCACCTGCAGCGGGAGTCAGCGCCACTGTCTACAGGCGGAAGTTAGCTGCTTGGCGTATACACAGGGCTACAAAAGAATCCTGTTTGGTGACAGGGTCTTAAAACAGGAAGCGAAGGCCTTCAACAGCCCTTCTCTCTACAGTGCCATCAGCTCCCAGAACTGCCAAACAAGTGGAAATTAGGAAAGTGGCCATGCGATCTACAGGAGAATGAGTCTCCTCTGGAACATGTTTTCACACTTTTTATGCTTGCTTGTACACTGGAGTGTTTTGTGTTGTTTCTGGAGCACTGTGCAACTATAAATATATGGCAACAATAATGCTCACTAATTGGACCAAGATGCCATTGATTCCGAACAATAATATTTGAGCACTTTAGCATTTAGTGGCTTCTTTTTTTAAAGCAAGGAAGAGCAAAAACTAATGTCAATGTGATTATATAGAAATTCAGGAAGTCATTAATACAATTAGATTGTTTTTTGAATCACCCAAAAGCTAACATAATGAGTTCTTGCTGTCATTAACCATTAAGAAAAGTTGCTTGGTTGTAACTGTAATTCTAGGTTGATACAAATATTCCCATGATCCCATTGTATACAGTTTAAAAATTCTTGAGCAGGCCTACACTACCACAACTCACGTGATCATTTCGTGAGATAGGTTTTCCTTTTCTTCTCTTTCATTAACAATAGGAATTGTTGTGTTTTTCAAGACTACTTTTCACAAGGAAAGAATTATTTTTCCTTAATCATTTCAGTAGAACAGTTGCATGTGTAAAGATGAAGGGGAACGGATAAAGATGGAGGTGGCGGGTTGTTGACTTCCTAGTAGACCCTTGGCTTCTATCATCCTCTTCCAACAATATTTGACCCGAATCTACATCACAGTAAACTAAAAATTACAACTTCAAGGCCTTTGGGGACACTTTCCAAGGTGCTAATTCTGCAAGCATTGACCACCTTGCACCGCCAAGTAGCAACAAGAGCAAAGCTGGTCTGTGCTGCATCCAGAGATAAAACCAGGATGCGGGTACAAAGTGCAGTGAAGCAGACTCAGGCTCTTCAGGTTGCTTTGCTAAGCAGAAGCTCTTTACTTTGACATAGTCCTGCTTGTTTGCTTTGGGTTTTGTTGTCTATGCTATTTGAACTCAAATTCAAGAAACTGTTGTCAATACCAATCTCAAAAAGCCTTTTTTTCTACTATTTTTTTTTTTTTTTGTGGTGCTGGGGATCGAACTCAGGCCCTTGTGCTTACAAGGCAAGCACTCTAATCACTGAGCTAAATCCCCAGCCCCACTACTATGTTTTCTTTAAGGGTTTTCAATATTTCAGGTATTATATTTATGTCTTGAATCCATTCTGAACTGATTTTTATATATGATGTAAGATATGGAAAGAAAGAAAGTGTCTACTGACAGATAAGTGGATAAAAAAAATATGGTCTATATGTGCAACAGAATATTATTTAACCTTGAAAAGAAGGAAAATTGTACATTTTTTTTCCCTTTGGTGGTGCTGGGGATAGCACCCAGGGCCTTGCACACGCTAGGCAAGTGCTCGACCACTGAGCCATGATTTGAAAAGATAAATGTTTAAATTTTTTAAAACTTATGGCAGTAAAAGACACATTGCCATTAATGTCCCTTAAAACACTTCCCTTTGCTTTGAACACACTTATCCTATCATTCTTGCCACTTTCTGAAGCAGTGCTGGGAATCCTCTTTCATATCTTTCTTTAGTTGCTCTGTGGCTGCTCCCTTGATATCCTGAATCTATTTAAAATGTTTATCTTTCATGGTCATTTTGACTTTGGGGAAGAGCCACGAGTTTCATGGTGCCAGATCCAGTGAATAAAGTCAATAAATACACACTGTAATGTTTTTACAAGCCTGCCTTTCTGTGGGAGGTACTTGGCAAAAGTATTACCATATTTTTTATCATACCTTGTAAAGAAACTCATGAAAGAGGATTTCTAGAATTGCTTCGGAAAATGGCAAGAACCACAGGACAAGTGTGTTCAAAACAAGGGAGTGTATTTCGAGGATTAATGGCAATGTGCCTTTTACTATATAACTATTTTGTTTTTAATTTAAAATTTCACTATATTGTTTGAGCTCACCCTGTACATCCCCAACAATCTTACCATTTCTGACCACATGGATGAACTTATGAGTACCTCAGGCTGGGGAAGGGAGAGTGAAAAATCACTGCTCAGTGGATTTAAACTTTCAGTTACGCAAGGTGAGTACAGGCATGTTGTAGAAATCTGACATATGATATCATGTCTCTAGTTAAAAATATGGTACAATTCTGCAATTTAAAATATAAGAGGATAGCCTTTTTACCAAGATGGCGCCAAAGGCGAAGAAGGAAGCTCCTGCCCCTCCCGAAGCTGAAGCCAAAGCAAAAGCTTTGAAGGCCAAAAAGGCAGTGCTGAAAGGCATCCACAGTCACAAAAAGAAAAAGATCCGCATGTCACCCACCTTCCGCCGTCCCAAGACGCTGCGGCTCCGGAGGCAGCCCAAATGCCCTCGGAAGAGCGCCCCCAGAAGAAACAAGCTTGACCACTATGCCATCATTAAGTTCCCCCTGACCACGGAGTCAGCCATGAAGAAGATAGAGGGCAACAACACACTCGTGTTCATTGTGGATGTCAAGGCCAACAAGCACCGGATCAAACAAGCTGTGAAGAAGCTGTGTGACATTGATGTGGCCAAGGTCAATACCCTGATCAGGCCTGACGGAGAAAAGAAGGCGTATGACCGACTGGCACCTGATTATGATGCTTTGGATGTTGCCAACAAAATTGGGATCATCTATACTGAGTCCAGCTGGCTAACCCTAAATATACATTTTTTTCCCAACAACAACAACAAAAAATATATATATATAAGAGGATAGATCTTAGCTCTCATGGTGAGCTTTCTTACCATCACTATGACTACCACTACTACTAATACTACTACACACACACACACACACACACACACACCTCAAAGAACACAAAGACACTTAGGTATATGACAAATAAATTCAGTACCGTGAGTGTGGTGATAGGAACAGGAGTGTATGCCTATGTCCAAACTCATCAAAAGGTAGATATTAAATATTTAAGATTTCTGTGTATCGATTATACCACAATAAAACCGAAAGTGTTTTTTAAAAGACTTGCAGATCTCAGCTAACTCATGCTGCATTATCCATTCAAGAAATTCCCCAAATGTAAGAATCAGAAAGATATCATTACTTACATAGCCTTGAATCCACTCTAATTTGTAAATGCACTAAATTTAAAGAAAAATATTTGTACCACTTTAAGAACTTTGATGTGATGCACATACCAAAGCCAAAGCACCCAAACTGATTCTACAGGCCTGCTAACATTGAAGGTGAACATTTTATTAAATTACACAGCCATTTTGAAATACCCAAATGTTTAGGATTTTCTGAGGGAAGCAAGTAGTTGTCAGCTCTCTCTTTTCAGCCAGAGGTGTAGGCATCATATAAAAAATAAGAATAATGAAATTTTCCATCTCCCAATAAATCTTTCAAAGTATTCAATATCATGACCAGAAGCTTAGGGTCTATCTCTGTAGCAGTACCTAAAGCACATGTGTAACTTCTACACAAATAAATTTTTAGTGTTTATAATGTACCAGGAATGATTGTGAAAGCTTAACATGTATTGCCTCATTTAGATTTCATAAGACCCACACAAAATAGTTATTATTATTATAGCCTGTCCTTTATTGTAGATGTGGAAAGTGAAGCTTTATAGTAACTGGCTCCATACAATAACTACACAGGAGAGCTGGGATTTGAACCCAGGAAAATCTAATGTCAGAGTTCAGAAGGTTGACTTTATCCTATGGAAGAAGCCTAAAAGGCTCCAGAAGGAGCCAGCAAAGGAAGTTCACAAATCAGGTAGTTCCCCTGACTCAGACAGCTCTTATGGGCATCTCATCTCTGTTCCATGTTTTCCATGAGCACAAAAGCAAAGAAAAAACAAAATAAAATGAAATAAATAAGAGGGCTGAAGACTTAAAGCAAAGTGTATAGCTAAACTATTTTTATTGTACAATACAAAATACATAAAGACATTCAGATTAGCTCATCAAAAGGCCAAAAGATAAAGATGAGATGTGCCGGTTAGCCCCAGAGCTAAGGAAAATTAGAATCCCATTCCACAGCTAACTGAAGGTTCCAGGGGCCGGCTCCCTGCGAGGCTCAACACTGTGCTGGGCACAGGCCTGAGCAGGACAGATGGAAGGTACGTGGCTCACAAGCAGACACTGTCAGCGACATGACAACCACAGTGGCGACATCATTAACCAAAAATCTAGAGAATGCTTTAGGATTACAAAGTCATCTGTGAGTTCGATCTTTATAACCAACCTGTGAAGCACACACTGCCTGCCACCTGTCTCACAGATGGGCAGGGGGATAAACGCCAGTCAGAGCTTCTCAGCTGGTTAGGGGCAGAGTTCAGACTCGGGTCTTCTGAAGCAGTGCCTTCTTCATCTTACCACATCCTCTGGGACAGCCATTACTCCTTCACCTGGCTAGCAGTAGGGTCTCAGGGCTCACATCCATGGCCCACCATTTACTGCCTGCTGGACAACCCCTGGTAAGTTACGTAAACTCCCCAACCCTCTGTTCTGCAAGCTGCAAAATGGGAATTATAAAAGTCCATGTCTCATATGGTTTTAGCAGGAACTAAGTGAAATGGAATGAGTTTATGTATATAGGAAGTAGAACAAAGGGGCCAGTAATAATGGCAAACATTCACAAATGTTACTTTTTTATTTTCAGTCATTCACTGGCTGAGTTTAATCACACATTTATTCTGTGCTAAGCTTGTGTGCACTGGGCTCTGATGATATAGGACAAAACTTGCCCTGAGATTACTCAGTGTCCTTCCTGGGAGACCAAGACAAACAGAGATGTGGAAGGCAGGGGAGGAAATAAGAAGCTGCTGGTAGGTTATGGTGAACGCATCACTACAGGTACATAGAATGGCTTTTTCTCTAGAGCAGCCAAAACAATCCTCTCCCAAGAGAGTTCATGAAACAAAAATCTTTCAATACTAAGAAGCTACAAACTTAAACATAACTCACATTAAACATCAATCTCAATACTTCATAAAAACAAACAACAAAACACTGAGCTATAAAGACCCTTAGTTCACAACCAATTCCATTACCTACCAGCTCTGTGACTTTGAATTAAGTAACTTTTTTGGACCACATCTTACTCATCTCTAAAACTGGGTTATCATAGTAACTTGCATGCTTGTTACAAGCACAAAATGATGCGATGCAGTAAAAGTGCACTGTAGATTAGGAGAGAGTCATTATGATTATTACTGACTATGGAGAAAGGGAGGAGGATAAAGGAGTAGATGAAAAGAGAGGGAAGGAGGAAGAAGAGGAGGAGGACAAATGCTTACACATCTGCCAAGGTGTTTGGGCAGCCAAGGGAGCCCTGTTTCATCCTCACAGTCTTAAGTGTGACACCGAGAATGTGTCAAGTTAAACAGAACAGACAGGGATCTGACAAACTGTTAACACCACTAGGTCTCCTCCCCATGGTCAGTTTCCTTCCCTAGAACTCTATGGACTCTTTGGAGCACTAGGCATCTTTTCTTGGGGAAACTACACCTCTTGCCTGTAACTAGAGGCTTCAGCTGTCTGCCTTCAGCTTGGAGTCCTTCTGCCCCTGCAGCTCACTCCCTAGCTGCAGAGACAGCCACCCCACAGCTGAGGGGCAGAGGGAGGCAGGCCATCCCTGCTGTCTGAGAAATATTCCCTTTACTACAACCCCACGGAGGCCCAGCAGTACAACAATGAACTGGGCCACCAAAAAGGGAAACCACATCTGCAGTGGACAAGGACAGGTGGCATCTACAGCAGGCAGAGTACGATGATGGGTACAACGCCCCAAAAGAGCTCCAGGTGGAGAAGGTGATAAGCTGAGCACTGGGGCCAGGGCCATGAGTGGGAAGTGCAGGCCAGAGCATGGGAGACCCACAGGGCTGTAGAGAGCAGGAGGGACATAATCTGTCCAAGTAGGTCACTCTGGCCATAGCAGAGGAGAGACTAGAAGCTGGGGTATAGAGGCCAAGAGGACAGTTCTCTGCAAGGTCCAAAGGAGGGCATGGACCCCTACCATGTGCAGGGGGAGAAAGCAGGCTCAAGAGGTATGTACAGGGCAAATACAACAAGACTTAGAGACTGGTCGGACACAGAGGAGCAAAGCAAAGCACAAAATCAGTGATCTTACTGGGGGCGGCTACATTTACGAATTATGGTTTTGCCAAAACAATAGTCTATTGCAGGAAAAACAGTATCTCTTTACATTGAACAAAAAGGCTTCTTTTTATTCGTCGTAAATTTTGTCTTCTACTCCTACACATTTGGTGCTGCTCGTGAGTCAGGTAACACCTCGTCTTTACGGGTGATGGTTGGGGCTCAGAGCATAACACTCAGGCAGGTTCATGGAGACAGCGAGACCAGGCAGAGTTAGCATTAACCCGTGAACCCGACTAGACATGCAAGTCTCATGCCACACGCCAGCTCTGACAACAGCGATGTGGTAGCAGCCACCTGAAATACTGCTGAGGGTCTGATGCAAGCTGATGATGTCTGCTGTGACACCAGGAAGGGAGAGCGACAGCCAGCTGCCTCGTGCCAGCCTTGCCCCGGAGCACAGGGGTGTGCTATGAGTGGACAGCACAGGGATGGATTTGGTTGCATCTAGCACGTGGACCCTCTACACTTGTTGCAAATAGGGAGGGATGGGTGAATGGAAGGGAGGGGAGGGGAAGGGGGGGAAGAGGGGGGAAAACCAAGATGTATCATGTACAGGTACAAAATAACCATGTTGATTATGATCATTATGTATACAATGTACCAATACATGTTCTTGGTAAAAAATAATAAAAAAATTTAAAAAACAAAACAAAACAAAAAAAATCACTGGGCACAGATCAAACTCTGTGCTCTGTTCTGACCAACAGAACAAATGCCAGAGAGACGGTGAGGTGACCAAAACTCTCTTCCAGCCCTCACACATTCGCTCTTCACTACTTCCAAATAATGGTCCCATTTTTACAGAAAGCTGGAGTCCTGTTCCACTCTGAAAATCTGGAAGCTACACTGCCCACCATTACACTGCCCTTGAGCATGTGTAATATCCCGAGTTCAGAACTTCTGAAAGGACTGAGTAATATACGGAAGCACAGGGCATGTAGCAAGCATTCTGTAAAGCTTTTAAACTTTTACATACAGGTATAGTACCATACACTGCAGGCACAAAGGGAATGGATGGTGCAGACAGGATTGTGGCCCCTCAATGTGCTGCCTCAATGGAAGCAGGACTTCCTGGCCTCAGGTGACAAATGACCCCAGGACCAGATCTCTGCACAGTTTATTTCACTTAAAAAGCAGCCAAAGAATCAAAGGTACTTAGTGTGCAAAGTCAAAGGTCAAAATAAAAATTGTTTCTAAATATAATTGTTACACCCAAGCAACTCAACCAATTCAACAATATCAGTGATAAAAGTTCATCCAAATAAAATTCTATAAGTCTATGCACTGATTATTTTTTTCCTGAGAAAAGCAAAAAAGCATGCAGAAATGAAGACAGAGTCTAAAAGGATTTGAAACTGTCCGCTTCAGACTCACACAGACATGAGTTTGAATCCAGCTCTGACACTTCCTGGCTGTGTGGACCTGGGAAAGTTACTTGGTTCCTCCCAGCCTTAGTTTTTTAACTGTAAATTAGGTCCACAAATAACTATACTCCAGAGGGTCTGACCAAACTGAAATGAAATAATGTGTGTAACATGGTTAGTGAACTGTCCGGTACATAATAAACACTACAGATTGCATATATCATGTAGATGGATTAAAGTAATATGAAAACAATGACGAGCTGTGCTAACACATTGACTAGCAGCAACCCCAAGACAGTTTTCTAATTATTATATTTTCTATCTTCCCAGGGTAGAGCCATAAGCTATAGTCTTCTCAGGAAAAAATTCCATCTAATCAATCTCTGTATCTGAGAATGCATATAATAAACATCAAAATGATGAACCAAAATTTGGACTGGGTTGGTAGAAATGTCTTGATAACGAATAAGTATCATTGAGAGCTGTTCCACAATTGTTTTCCAAAATTTATGGGATCAGCATTTTCTATAAAACACATTAAATAAATTTTCATCTGGCAATGAAGACTGACTTGCTCACAGCAGTTAAGAAACTAGTGAAAGCCCAGGTCCTGATGGCTTCACAGCTGAATTCTACAAAAAATTCAAAGATGATCTAATACCATTATTCCTCAAACTCTTTAATGAAATTGAAAAGGAAGTAGTACTTCCAAAATCATTCCTGGAAGCAAGCATTACCCTAATACTAAAACCAGAAAAGGACCCAACTGAAAAAGAGAACTACAGACCAATCTCCCTAATGAACATAGATGCAAAAATTCTCAACAAAATTCTGGCCAACAGAATACAACGAATTATCAAGAAGATTATACACCATGACCAAGTAGGATTCATCCCAGGG
>PVJO010031815.1:0-13897 GCA_004026905.1 Hystrix cristata
TACTAAAGGCAAATTTGCTCAGGTTATTCCAAGAAAAGAAACATTTTGAAAAAATATTGCACTTTTAAGTAGTTTTGATTGCTTTTCCTTCTCTGCAAGACATAGGTGGTTATTGTGGGACTTGCCCTGGAATTCCAAGTCTAGAACTCAGGTGACAAATAGTTTATCTTGTACTTATGAGATGCAATGAAGTCTTGGAGCTTGAAGTAGCTTTTCCGAATACCAAGAGAAATCATTATAGAATCCAGACAACTAAGTGTGTGAAACACAACTAACCCCAGATTAGAGTCCACCCTACAAAAAAAAAAAAAGTGCACCCTACAACTGGCCCGTGTCATCGTACTAGTAGATCAGGTACTCACCGTCTGCAGTGTACAGTCCACCTGCTCCACCACCGCTTGCATTTATATTCAACAGTTTGCATTCTCCATTCAACCTTAGAAACAAAAGAATAAAACACTTCTTATTCCAAACAAACATTTCGTCTTCCTTCATTTCACCAGAGAATTCACAGGAATTACCATGCTCTGTGTGTGTGCGTGTGTGTGTATGCTGAAGTTCAAACCGAAACTAAGCACACACTCCACTAATGTGCTGTACCGGCAACCCGACAATGCAGGAATACCTTGGTTCATGAATACTTCTGTTAAGGAGCAATTTGGTTTGCAAACAGAAGCATTCAGCAAAATTTCGTTTTTACTCACAAACTCGGCACTGAGTGACCAGCACAAACGTGCCCATCTTCCCCAGAATCATGGACCAAATTAAGTTCAAGCACAGAGGTAGCTGTGTAGATCCAAAGTGCTCAAAATATTGGCCGTTTTCATTTATCTGCTCTTTTATTTTCATCATAGGATTGGGTAGTTTCATTATCCTATTATAATGTTTCTCAGTCTCAAAACAAATTGGAGTTTGGTGGTAGGACGTCCTATATCTAGCATCATTCAGTTAGACAATCTGGGCTTCCAACTCCAATTGAGGCAACCAAAAATGTCCACAGGCAGGGACATGTAGCCAGAGGTATAGGATGGAAGGGCACAATCTCACTGATCCATGAGGTTTGCAGCCTTGGTCTTTCAAGGTAAACAATCTCACTTCTTCCACTATCCTGAAAACAATTCCTGTCTCTCCCGTAACTGCAGTTACTCCTACAGACATTGAAGTAATTTTTCTTCATGGAGATCCTAACCCTGCTCCCAACTCTGCTGATGATTATTTAGCAAGAAGATACAAGTAGAGGTAAATGGCGATAAAGCTAGAGACAGGTCTAGACATGGAGCCACACACAGAAACATATCCAAGGTCACCCAGCCTCTGTCCATTACTGGCAACTCTACACCAATATCTCAAACACATAGCTCACAGTTACCTGTTTTTCTCTCTCTCTTTTTTTTTTTTTTTTTTTAGTGGTTGTTTTCTACACATGATGTATTTTTTCTTTGTTTTTTTTTTTTAATTTTTAGGTATTACCCTATGAACACACAGTTGAGCACAAAAGTGAGAATGTGATTACAAATTGCTGTCTTCTGCCATGGTAAAACTATGTGTTAAAATGCTAATTTTACTCATCTGTATATCTATTTTTTTTCCATTATTAAAATTCCCTAAAAATATATTCCTTAATACACTCTCCACCACACAGGTTCTTCAGTATTGATAATTAGATGGAAAATGAATGCTATCATTCTCTTATGTGAGTAGCTAAATCTATGTTGGTTTTGTACATGGTGGACACAGATCTAGTATTTTGCCATGACAATTCTCCAGTGTATTTGTGTTTGTGTTTTCAATTCCATGTATTGTAGTCATTTCTTATACATTGGACACAATCACATAGTAAAACCAACATTTCCTCAACTCATGATAATATTTGAAATAGCTGCCTCTACCCAAAAGAGTTCTCCTTTTCTTTTTCTGATCCAAGATTTAAAAGTATTATTTACTTCTAAGAGCTGCAAGACCACAGCTGTGTGTGAATGTTTTCACTTGGGACCCGCATAATTTCTCAAACATCAGTGCTTCACTGTAGCATTTGTCTCAAAAACTTTTCTATTGATGAAAATTTGAACAATCAATTAAATTTTGAACCATTTGAAATAAGATTAAACGTGCATACTTCTTTTTGTTTGTTTGTTTTTAAACATGCATGCTTCTTAATTTATCATTTTTTATTCACATTTTTGGTATATTTCTCCCAAGGCATTAAGGATTCAACAGATGTTTGCTTATTTCACAGACTCACTAATTTTCTGATTGAAACGTGTCAGGCGGAGAATCTCGCACAGCCTTTCTTTTTGAAGTGGACAGTCAAGGTATGTTATATAACCTCTTTCCAGTACACACAAAAACAGTGAAAAATACCAAATTTAGATCCTTTGGCTCCAAAAGCCATTAATTCAAGTGTCAAGCTGTCAAACACCGTTTCTTTCTAACTGAATTCTCAGTTTTCAACAATATCATCACAAAAGCGCTGCCAAATTCCAACTACAGAAACACCGCAGGATATTCTCCACGTTGCAGATTAGGAAACAAGTCAGAGCACGATTTTATGAATAAAGTTTGTAACCGTAGTTGTAATTGTACGGAAGTAAGGTGTTAGCAGCCCGGCTTCTTCTATCTCTTTTACGTTGCCTGCTGCCATGACAATGGTCCGCCAATGACTCATCAATTTGAATAGATTAAAAACACCTAGCAGATTAATGAAGGGAAATTCTGAGCGTGCCCATGGATGATTGACATATATGCCAGCCAACCGAGGGGGGAAGGCTCACCCAGGATGTTGGCAGAACCAACCAATATGCCTGGAAGCCTGGATGGGATAAAAAGAGGCAAGAAGGAAGTGTGCTTATTTTGGAGGAGATCTTTGCCACCGTCTCCCAGAAATTGGTCTCCAGTTTCTTCAACCTTCGAGGACAGAGGTGCTCCAGTCTAATCACAATGAGCTTCTAGGCCTTTGACCTTGGCCTGTAGTTGCATCCTTGGTCCCATTTTTTCCGGGGCTTCCCTATTCTCGGGCTGAACATCTACTGGTTACTCTGAGTCTCCAGCACACAGAAGGCCACTGTGGACTCGCCTGCCTCAGCTTCTGTAAATCTACCTTGTAAATCTCCTTGTATAATTATATTATATATGTGTAATTTTTTAAAATTGATTCTATTCCCATAGAGAGTCGTAACTAACACAATGTTTGGGCACAGGTTTCTCCTACCAAACCCAAGGCAACTTTGAAACTAGACTCTATGTTAGAAGTGAACAATTTTTGGTTACTTTTAGTCCAAGCAAATTTGCTTACTTGATATACAAACAGAAGTGGATTGTTTCACATCCATTATCACAATTAATTGTACGGAAGTAAGGTCTTAGCAGCCCGCCCTCTTCTATCTCTCTTACATTGTCTGCTGCCATGACAACAGTCCGCCAATCACCTGTGATCTAAAAAGCAATGTTCCCATTAGGGAAACAAACAACAACAACAACAACAAAACTCTGTGGATATAGTTCTCATTTATGTCCTGTTACACTCATTTCATATATTTTTCCTCAGAAGAAAAATAATACACTTACTCTTCCTTAGTGGACCAGAGCATTGTAAGGGTAAAATAATGCTCAGTTTCACATATAACCATGGGATTTAGAGCTTTTTGGAAAAAACTAAGTTAATGTCATCAAATACTCTGAAAACTCAAGATATGTTCTTTTTATTTATTTATTTTTTTACTTACATGACTTACGTTTAGAGATAAATCAGATGAAAATATAGAGAGTTCAAATACAGGAACATTAATAAGTATGAAATACACAAATGAGCTTATGAAACATGTCTGAATGTACACATACGGACATTACACACACACACACACACACACACACACACACACAGACTTCCCCTCAGGTCAGCCTAGGTACATACCTCTTGAAAATGTTTCGCACAGGAGGAGGTAAATCGCTCGCACAAATCAGACTGAAAAGCAGCGTGAGCAACAAAATTTGCATCTTGCTCCTATTTGCCTTTCCCCTGCAGTAGGAGCTTGGATCGGTTTCTAGAGATATTCTGAGTTGATGTCTCTTTTTATACTACCACTCTCGTGGCGTGGCATGGAAGGACCCGTTGTTCATCCCAAGACATCAGTTATTTATCTTCCATGCATCCTAGTTAGCAGGAACGGGCTGTGTTTGAGCAGGTCTTACTGGACGAAAGAGATTACTAGCACATGAAGCTTAAATCGAGCTGGGTATTTGATCTTCCAGTACATGAAAGAGCACAATACATGGGCTGAATTTAAAGCTCAGCAGTATTTGTTTTTTCTTTTATCGTCTTCTGTATTCTGAAATCCCTGGTGAAATACAAGATGTACATCTCCACCTCCTGTGTCATTTCATTCACATTAGGCGAAGAGGTGGAAAGTGAATTTATAAAAATGAACATTAGTACAGTCTCTTTCCAATGTTAAAGTCTGGGATTGATACCATGAGCTCCAATTTTCACTATGAGCCACAGAGACACTTACATTTAAATTTAATTAAATGTTTCACAGGGAAAACAGCCTTACCCTTTTCTCTATTTATGAGTCTCTTCCATGTAGATGATTTCACTTTCATTTTCCCAAATGTGTTCAAATAAACATGTAACGATTGTTCTCTCAACCAAATGTGTGAAATTTATTCTTTGTTTATAATCTCTGATATTGATGTCCAAGTTCCTTTAATCCATTCTCTTGAAGTCTTCATCTGTAGCCAACAATGACTGAAATAGACATAGACAAGAACTCTCAAAATAATACTGAGTCAAAATAACTTCTGCCAGCTATACTCCAAACCTAAGTGTGAGAATCATGTTAATATGGAAATAACAACAATCAATAAATTGAAAAATGTTGACTCAAGGTGTCAAAACATGGATAGAAACTGAAATGAACATCCGTCATTTTATTTAACCCTGTAACATAACTGAAAGATGAATTTTTAAAATCTTACTTGAAATACCAACGACAAGCAAAAAAAAAAAAATTCTTAAAAGTGAATAATTGACAATTTTTGACTGATAGATAGAACTGTAAGACATTTTCCCCATTGACCATAATGAGCATTTCCACCTACTTCTGGTTCCAGATAATCCGTCTTCTCTATATTGACAAAACAGCTTTCGATTATTTTGATACTGCTGAAATTTGTTCTGAACTAGAATTTCACAAAGCTTGAGTCACATTTTATGTGTGATTATTGGTTCCGGGCTTCATTCATTTCTCCTAATTTTTGGGGTATATATCTAGCTTGTGGATTGCATAGTTCTTGCCTATTTATCTCTAAGTGTTCTAATAAGGACACATCATATTTGAAACCAATTAAATACTGACATGCAGGTCACGCTGTCTTTCCTCTATTAAACAAAGTCGAACACTCATGGAGAAATCCTTGCCAAAAACTCTGTGGTCTCATCTGTTGAGTAAGTTCTCATGCCTGGATTTTGTGCATTGAGGTGCTTGTAGAAGTTTTATTTCCATCATCGGTACATGAGAATTTCAATTGTTAAAAATCTGTCTTAATATTCAGTATAGCCCATAATTTCCACGTGAGACATTAGAAGTATGTAGTGGCACAAGATCAATGGCAGTTTTATTCAATTTTATCCTATTTTAAAATTAAAAATATATCTCTATTTTCTGATAATTTTGTCCTCCTCATTGTCATGTGTTAGAAAATGTATTACTAATGCTAGTTTAATGGTGTTACAAGTTATCTGACCAGTGTTACATACACGTGGCAATTACAGGGTGTGAATGTAACCATTATGTATTGCAAACACATACTAATTTTATTTTATTTTATTTTATTTTATTTTATTTTATTTTATTTTTGGTGCTGGGGATTGAACTCAGGGCCTTGCGCATGCAAGGCAAGCACTCTAACCTCTGAGCTAAATCCCCAGCCCCATACTAATTTTAAAAAGGCAGCTCTTTTTAAATTTCCCAAATCACCGAAGTTGTGAAACAACTTTTTTATGAGCACAAATGCACTTAATATATTACTTTGCTAAGCAGCGTAAAGGAAACAAATTAGTATGTAGATAGAAATATTTTTAAAACTACAGAATAGGAAGAAAGAAAGAAAAAGAAATAAAGAGGGGTTGGGGATTTAGCTCAAGTGGTAGTGCACTTGCCTAGAAATAAAGAAAATAGAAAGAAAAGTAGGAAAATAGAAATAAAGAAAGAAAAGAAAGAAAAAAAAGGAAAGAAAAGGAGGGAGGGACAAAGGGAAAGCAGAGATGGAATAAGGGAGAAAAATATGAGACTAATTGTATAAATCTTAAAAACACCTAAATGATAAATTTAAGTCTTTTTTTTTATATTTGTGTGCATGTGTGTGTGTGTTACATATGGTGCTTACATATGTTCTTGGGTTTGTGTTTTTTTTTGTTGTTGTGTTTTTTTTTTTACTCATCCCAAACTTGAAAATCTGGGTATAAGTGGATACGGGAGAAGAAAAAGGGAAGGAAGAAGTAAACACAGTTAAGATGCTACATGGATGTGTAGCTATTTCTCTAGATGAGCGTAATTATTATATACCTCTTATCTATACTAATTAAAAACCGAAACCAAAAAAGAATAAGAGTAATAACAAGAATACTCAAAGCAAATTGTACAAAATTTGAACCTCAGTTTAAAACAATTAAAGAAATAATACAAGATCCTATGTCTAAGATTTCAAACAACTTAAAATAAACTTCAAGTACTGGTTCCATGATATGAACTTGCCTGAAGTAAAATGTTTAATTTTACAGAGAAACTTTATAATGTGTGTTAATTAATGTTGGTCTGAGAAGTTATTTTATTTAAATATCAAGTGAAGGTAATCAAAATACTATTATGCAACGTAATGTCCAACGTTTTCAGTAACGTCATTAGTACCAAGATAGAAAATGTTTTGAGTATTTTAACTTTAAATTTATTATGATATATTTTAGTGTATTTTCATACAATTGCATTATAATATTGGGAGAAACTAGGTGATAAAATTCCAAACAACTCCTTGCAAGGCAAGTGCAAGACCCTGAATTCGATCCCTGCCACAAGAAAAAAAAAAAATTCCTGACAAAATAGAAGCATTCTCCAGCTGTTTTTAATAATTAAATAGTTTATTCAGTGAACTCCAATATTTTTTGTTTTTGTTTTTTGGTGCTAGGGATCGAACTCAGGGCCTTGGCTTGCAAGGCAAGCACTCTTACCACTAAGCTAAATACCCAGCAGTGAACTCCAATAGTAATCACATCTGTCAAATAAGAGAAAAAACAAATTCTGAAGAGTTTTCATCTTATTTTTTGAATTTTAATTAGTATGTGTTTGCAGTATATAACGATTATATTGCTTGTGTGGACTGATACAAGTACATAAGACATCTTCATTCTTTTTTTATCCACATTCCCTCCTCTGCTTCCCCCTCCCTCTATTTCTTGATTCCTTTTCTATTTGAGAAAGATCTATCTCCCTACTCCTATTATCTATCTTTTACATTATTTTTTATTTTTAATTCGGTTTCTCATATAAGAAAAAACATGCAATATTTAAAGCTGTGTGTCCGATTTATTGTACTTAACATGATCTCACCTGCATCCTTTCTTTAACAAATAAATCAAGTTTATCTTTCTTTATGGTGCATTAGTGCTCTGTTATGTGTAAACAACACCTGTATCACTGTGATATGATGATTTTTAATTCTTTCAGGAAGATATTCAGAAGGGGAGTAGCTGGGCCAAATGAAATTTCTACTTTTAGATTTTTGGGGAATATGCATTCTGCTTTTCATAGTGAGTATACTAGTTTACAATCCCACCAACAACATAGACATGTTCGTTTTATGCTACTAATCTGGTCAGCATTTGTTTTATTGGATTTCTTGATGATGACCCTTTTTTCTGAGCGACGTCGGAATCTTACTATTGTTTTAGATTACACTTCTCTAATGGTCAGCAATATTGAACATTTGTCCGTGTATAGAGTGGCTACGTGTTCTTCTGTGAGTGTCTCATTTCCCTTGCCCGGTTTTTAATTGACTCTTATATCAGAGATCTAATTTTTTAGAAATTTCTTTATATATTCTTGATATACATCCTTTTTCTGAAGAATAGCTGTAAAATGATTTTCCCATTCTGTAGGTTGTATATTCACTCTGTTTTTTCCTTCTGTGCCGGAGCTTTTTAATTTGCTGCGATCCCATTTGTTGATTCTTGGTGCTAGTTCTCTGAAACTGAGTTCTGGTCAGAAAGTACTTGCCTTCATCTACGATGTCGATAATTCTACCTTCTTTATCTTTCAGCAGGTTAAATGTTTTTGTTTTAACATTTAGTTCTTTGATCTGCTTTGATTTTATTTTAGTCCATGGCGAGAGACACGGGTCTCCACTCTAACTTCTGCGTGTGGATGACCAGTCAAACTAGTTCTCTATACCTGAGCAACTTACAAAACCAACCTCCTGGAAACTGCCCTCAGATGTCATCAACACCAATATACCACACTTGGACCTAAGGCGATGTCTAAATGAATCTGACCCTGTATGATGCCCTGAAAGCTTGGCAATTCCATCAGCTTTGCCTGAAGTGCATTAGTAGTTCACAGCGGAATTTCTTCTAGAATCCAGGTGACTATGTATATGAGACTGATATGAGACCATGAATTTACATACATCCCATGGTTCAGGTCCTGTACTCTATCACATGAGATCCCATACTCAAAATAAGTAGTGTGAATATAAATTTCTGCTTTTGCTCCCATGACTGTACGGTTTGGGTATGTTCCATTCAAACTTAAAAACAAACAAGAGCCCTTATTCTTCATCCAGCCTTCCAAGCAGGCCTAACTTGGCTTGAGAATTTAAACAATTACAATGCACTAGGGCAAGGGGGTCTAAAGCTCATAGATGATTTCATTCGTTTTTAAATGTTTTTATTAGAAAGTAGATAAATAGGAAGTAAGGAGAAATTCAAATAACTCCTCAAATTACCTATTCTGTTGTTTCAAAAGTATTTTAAGATGAATGCCGCCAATTCATTTCATTCATACTGATAGATTCTTTCATTTATTGAAAAGAAAGTTTTCTATTATTGGACTGTTTCTTCTTTGGTTTTTGTTTGTTTGTTTGTTTCTTCTTTGTAAGAGAGATTTTTTTTTTGGTTGTCTATGACTTGTACTCTGAGCAACATCTTGCCCGTTATTTCAAGATTATGATATACAATGTATTTAACCACCGTTATTCTTTATTTTGTTACCAGATTTCACTCTGATATTCATTTATTTCTGCATCCCATTGGAGATTCCTGATTCATTTATGGGGATGCTCAGGCATGGTAATTACCAACTGTGGGCCTTTTCCTTCCTTGGTCTGGGAGCAATCTACACTGTATCGTGATCACACTGAAATCATTCTTTATCTTTCTTGTAAATTCTTCTGTCCCTATTTATCAGATGTCTTTCCTGTCTAAGGTACTTTTTATCTTCTGCTAATTTGTGTGCTCATTTACCAAGAATGTTCTAAATAATATAGATCTCAAATGTAATAGGGAGATACACATAAAGACCTAGAAATGTACATATTTATATTCACAGTATATATTCAAATGTAAAAGTTACATTAAATTATTAATAGTTCTTATAGCTTTTGTTCAACATTATTGCCTATTTTAATATTATACTTTGGTGTAATATGCTGTTTTCTAATTTTTGAATTTAGCACCAGCATGTTCATAGAAGAAAACATTAAGATGGCATCACCTATTTGATTATTAAACTCCTGAATTCAATTTATTGTTTTACTAGTATTTTAATCGGTGCACGTTTGCAATGGAAAATGATTACATCAGTTATGTGGATTTGTTACTTCACAAAACACACCTTCATTCTTGTTAAATCCTCTTCTCATTCCCTCCCTTCCCCTGCCTCCATTTCTTACAGCCTTTTTTAAAAATGACTATTCTATTCATTTGCATAGCCACTTCTTCCATATTATTTCCCTGAAATACATCCTCTACCATCTTAACTCCTGGTAATTGACAATTATGCACAAAGTTAACACACCTATTCTCTTATTTTGATACCTACCCCTATGCTGATTAACTACTGGAAAACAAAACAAATCCTGTTTTGGACATATAAAATCCTCCAGCACACTGTCTTAAATTTATTTTTCCATGGCACCGAGTGGAAATCACTTTCATATCCAGCAAACTGGACACCATTGAAAATCCAACATTCCCTATAATCAAAATGATGTTTGATACATCAGAGCCTTCCCACACTGTAATTTTCCTATTTTTTTAATTTGTGATTAAAAAAAAATACGTGCTATAAATGTCACTGTTTTCATGTGAAAGATTTTCATTTATTTGACTCGCATAATTCTTCAATTATCCATGACTCATCCTGACAATAATCATTGAGTAACTTTGTTTTAACACGCGAGCCTGTCCCCTGCATGCAGTGTGACACCATCAGGAAAAAGTACTATTATCCTCCAGAACAATGCCTCCATTAAACTAAGCTACCTACAAATATGTAATCACTGCATGGAAGTATTCATTTATTGATGGTTCTCTGCTGCGGCTTAGATCCAGAATGTAGACCAGCATATCCTGTTTTTAGAGCTGTGGGTTTTGCAACGGGACTGGCTCATGGGGCGGCCTCACTCACTGGGACTAAATCCGCAGGAGAGTTCAACATAAATTGTGCTTGAGGAGGTGGGGCCTGCTTACAGGCAGGTCATGGGGCGCGTGTCCTTAAAAAAAGTCTCTCTCCCAGCTGCTCCCTCCCCTTTCCCTCTGCTTCCTGACCACAGAGTTGGAAGCAGCTGTACTCTACCCCAGCCCCTTCCACTGTGCTCTTTCCAACCTGGAGCCACCAAACCACAGACTGAAATGTGAGCCGATTAAATTTTTCCTCCTTTAAATTGTGAGTGTTGGCTATTTTGTTCCAGCAACAAGAAAGCAAGTAAGACACTCTGGGCATCAAAATTTTGGGTGGATAATTACTCCTGGTAGAACCCTTCTCATTGAACCACATCTTCAGGATCTCAACATACTACTTCTTTTCAGTATACATAAAAGCTGCAAAAAGACCGACTCAGAACAGTCATCTGAAGAAATTCCAGGATTCCAGGACAATATACATTCCTTACTGTTTTAGTGTCTCTAAAATTAATATCATAATTCAACTAGAACAGCTCAACTATCAGCCCTCCAGGGGCAAATAAAATCAGCAGTTACCACAGTGTGTTTCTGATGAGATTGAGGCCCCTTTCCAGCTCAGAACTACATTGAGAGATACACAGCAAAGACTCAGTTTCTCCCACAAAACCAAAATGCACATTTGAGACTGGGCAACATGATAGAAGTAAATAGCTTGTCATAGAGGCAAACTTTACTTATTTGCCAAAAAAAGAAAAAGAAAAAGAAAAAGAAAGAAAATATCGAGAGCACATTCTCCCATGTAATAAAAAGTGCACCCTGGCAATTGGAAGTTTGAAACTGATCACCTCATAATATTGTCTTGGGTGGCCAGCTGCTATGTCAGCAGTAAGTCACACCGTTGACATCCGGAAGGAAAACTTTTCATCGGAAAGCACAGGCCACACCTTCCAGTTTTCCCCAAACCAAACAGGTGCAATTACCGTAGTACAACTGTGTTTCCACAGAAGGAAAACAGGAGTCAGAACTTGTTCAGTAAAATAGCTCTGTTCCCTATTGTGGGGAATGTTATAAAATCCATGATGACACAGGTTCACAAATAAAATTAAAGAGAAGCGAATTTGGTTTTGAAACATGATCAAGTGCAACAGAAACACCCAGCTGTATTTTGGTGTCTTAGGTATTTATATCTCTAGACAAACAAGATAGAAAATAGGAAGAGTTGAAAGATTGAGGTAGTATACTTCGGGCATGAAGATGCAGAGACTCAGACCGCAGTACATATAAATCATCTAGGTAAATTAGAGTGAGTAATGTGCGCATGCACACAAACACACTAACACTGACACCCCCACACACAGACAGATTTGCACCAACACCCACTCTCTAAAGTTGCCACCTGAGATTACTCTACTCTCGGCTGCCTCTGAGGGATTGAGCTTCAGTGCTGAATCCTGATCAGCACACACCAAACTGGGTCTGAAAGAAATCAGCAGAACACGAATCTTGTTGGACCATTTCTTCCTTATTCTCCAGCACCTCAGTACAACTGAGTTGTTTGAGAGAATTTGACTTGATGACACTTTTATGCTATTTCTTTTTTGCAATCACATTTAATAAGCCAATTGTTGTTCATCTGAAAATCCTGTTTATGTGTGCTGCATGCATCTTCTTTGGCAGAGACAGGCTGTAATTGACAGTATTTTATTTTCCTAATTAGATTAGTTGTAAATGAAGCTTAAATTGAACTGGATAATTGACCTTTATGCTGTGAGAGATGAAAATCCACATTCGATATTCAAGAGGAGCCGTCGCAGTTCACAACCAAGGCAGGGCACAAAGGATGAAAGATTGCTCAGACTCAAACCCCAGGAAGGCCCACAGGTGCTGCCCTTCACAGAGATGCATCAGCTTGAATCTCATTACAACAGCCCCAAGCCGAATCTTCCCTGGGCTTTCGTGGATAGATCCAGACAAGGAAGCAAAGACGAAGGACAGAGGAAGAATACATGTGCCGAAGTTTATATGGGAAAGAGGCAAAGAAAAGAAGGATAAGATAAGGTCAGGGTGGCCCATTACATGACTGAACTTAGAGGCTAATCTAAGTGGTGCATCCAAATATGGGGGGGGATGAAGCCGGAGCACACATTCCTTAAGGCAATATGTTTTGATCTTACTTGGACTTGTGGACCTTGAGGCTCTCTTTAAACCTCTAGCCATGCATTCTGCAAGCCCTTGCACACAGGATTTCAAAAGTCCTTTATCTCTGTAAATGCATCTCAAACATACCTCTGACCAACACCCACAAAGGGAATAGTATTTTTTGCTCTCTCATCCTCTCTTCTGATGTAAAATTGAAGTACAAGATGTGTTTCACCAACGACTATTTACTTCATTATTAGGAAAGTAAACCTTAAAGCTACTTTTTAAAAGTAAAAATAGTACCCTCCATTTTTACACAACCTGACCATGGGTATTATTATAATAGAGCCCTGCTCTCAATATTACCCACCATAAAAATCTGTATTTTCTTCATAAAATCTATATTAAAATCTGACATCACAGGTTAAAAAACAGCACATATTTAGTTCCTTTTCTATTTAGGAATCATCCCAAAGCTTACAAATACCATGTTTGGATAAATGAGTAATATTCAATATTCAAAGAATTATTCTAATTCCCTTTTCATGAGCTTGCTTAAGAGTTGTTATAAAAAAAAAATAAGATTAATGCTGCAGCTGATTGTCATTCAACTGAAAAGCAAAATCATAAAGCATGACACTGTGTCCTAATCCAGCTTATTCATCAGATCTGGCACCTGCATTACTGGATTTTTTCCCAATTCAAAATGACCGTGACAGGTCAACATTTTAAATCCATTCAGGACATTGAGGCTGACAGGGCAGCACAACTAAAGACACTCTGCAAAGTGGACGTCTAAAACTGCTGTGGAATTTACAACGGATTAAGTGCATTCAAAGTGATGGGGAAGCGTTTGAACATAACTTTGGCAATGCATCTATTTGTGACACATGGTTAAAAAAATTTAAATATTCAAAGTAAAATTGGGGAAAACCAGAAATCACCGGGAGAAGATCCAGAGACTGCACAAAACGTTGTCCAGTACCTCCTTTTGACTTTTTCTTTTCTATCATAGAAGAGTTGGGTCACTTGGGCTGTGATGGGGAAAGATATATTCTTCTTCCTGGCTCCTTCCTTTTCTCTCTG
>PVJO010031816.1:0-13902 GCA_004026905.1 Hystrix cristata
CATTTCCAGCCTTTTAACATTTTATTTTGAGATAAGCCCTTGCTAAATTTCCTAGGTTTGCTTTGAACTCACAGTCCTCCTGTCTCAGTATCCCGAGTACTGGGTTTACAAGTGTGTGCCACCATGCTCAGTCAGCAGTGCTGAGCCAGTATCCACAGGGCATGGGGAAGCTCACAATAGTATCTACCCAGGATACAAGTAAAAGTTGGCCTACCTTTCTACAGTGAAATTTGATGATGTTAATCAAGATTTACAGCTGAGTTTCTGATACATTCAGTATTCATATTCTAGAAAGACTTGGTAAATAAAGGTACCTGTTATAGTGATATCAGTAATATGCCATATTGGTCACCTATTACTGGGGCAAAATATCTGATACCTGAAATTTAAACAAGAGATTTGTTTTAACTCAGAGTTTCAGAGGTTTCAGTCTGTGGTTGGATGGCTCCAAGGCGGAAACATGAATGCAGAGGAAAGTCACTCACCTCATGGCATCAGGAAACAGAGCTCAGGGGAGGAGTACCAGAGCAAATGGGGCAAGGGACCAGTCGTGTTCCCCAGGACCCATCCAAACACTCCCAGAAGCATGCATTACTAGTTTTCTAGGCATCTGTCAAGGCACTTGAGATGACAATCAAGATTAACCTACACGTAGCTTTGCGCAGTGGCAGTATCGTAGCCAATGAGGTTTATCTGAGGTGCGATTATTGCTAATTGAAAAGATTAACCTACACATATACTGAACATTTTAAGACAACCCAAACATCAAAAAAATTAAAAAAATGCTGGGCAGATAAATTTTGGTATATCTTTCCAAAGATTGATATGAATTAATTGAATAGCTTTTATAGAGAACATTTAACTACTTGAAAAAATTAACAGTAAAGTGTTAAAAGTATAGTTACAAAAAAAAAAAAAAAAGATGGTAAAGTATAGTTACAAAGCAGCATTTACTCTATACTGGAAACTCTTCTGCCAAGGAATATTCAACTTACATATAGACTATCGCTAGTACTTAAAGTATATACTTTTGTTCACTTTGCTCATCCTATCTGTAAAGTGTGCAATAGGTGTTACATTTTAAATAGGTGTTAGCTGTATTTTAAATGTAAATGCACAATGAAAAATAAGCATTAAAGCGTAGAGTTAATTTACAGAAAATCAAATCAGTAAATATGTAGGATCAGCTTGAGAAATTAAGAAAAAAATAGGAAACAAGATTCAAATACCAGAATAAAAATATATCTAATACTCATAGTTTAAATTGAAAATATCCATCTAGAAAAGCTTTATTACTTTTCAAATTATATTTTCTCATATTTTATTATAAATTTCAAAATGTTTTGCCTTACAGTAACAAAATATGACCTGTAGATGTTTTACCTTTTGATATACATTTTGTTTTATGGCATCACAGTATGTTCTTGATGTTAGAGTAAAAGTGTGAAGTCTATTTGAACAAAGTCTAATCTATCCCTACATTTATTTGTCACCATTCTGATGTTATGTTGGACTTTGATGGAACATTGTCGTTTCTGAGCTGCAGTAGACTGGGGTAGTAAGAACCACAGTCATAATATTCTTAGCAGACAAAACTGATTGCTGAGTCCTTTTTACTATGATTGTTGAAATTCAGGCTAGAGATAAAATTTTTCTGCCTAGCCTTTAGTTTGCATTTAATCCCTTAAAAGCCATGACGGGTCAGCACTCTTTGCTTTTAGCTTTCTTATTACATAAGTATCTGGCTTCCAGACTACCCTTGACGTCTTACCTTCTTATTTGTGGGGAAAACATTCTAAATGCTCTCTTCTAACTCTCAAATACACAATATGTTGTTATTATAATCTCTAGTCACATTATTGTGCAAAAGAATACCATAATTTATTTTGCACCTATTGATCAGCCTGTCCCACCCCTCTTTCCCAGTCTCTAGTAACCATCGGTCTACTCTAAACTTCTGTGACATCAATTTCTTTTTCAGATTCCACACTAGTGAGATCATGCAATCTTTTTCTTTCTGTGCCTGGTTTATTTCATGTAACATAATGGCCCCCAGTTCTATCCAGCTTGTTGCAGATGGTAGGATTTCATTCTTTGATCGCTGAATAGCATTTCATTGTATATTTGTACTGTATTTTCTGTATCTATCTATCAGTTGACGAACACTTAGTTCTTCCAGTTTTTTGGCTCTGGTGGATTGTGCTACAGTGAATGTGGGAAGCCACTGTCTCTTTGACATATAAATTTCTTTTCCTTTTGATATAGACCCAGTAGTGGAGTTGCTGTATCATATGGTAGTTCTGTTTTTAGTTTCTTGAAGACGAACCATAATATTTTCTGTCATGACTAGAGGAATTTACATTCCCACCAATAGTATGCAAAATCTATCTTTTATCTGCCTCCTCACCAACACTTTTTGTGGCCGAGCAGTGGTAAGGCATTGGGTGGGTAGGTCCAGATCTGTTGAATGAACCAGTTGCTTTACTACTACTATAGGACTTCAAAACAGGCAATATTTAGAAAGAAATAACCTGTTTACTCATTTTATATGACAACAAACAAATATTGAAAGAAGAATATTAAAAGAATTGAAAGAGCTACAACCATATTAAAGAAACACGTTAGCATTTCTGGTAGATGCTACAATGCTGATAGATATGTTATGCTTGCAATTCTATTTGCTTTGAACTAGCAAATACAAGTAATAGTATAATAATAATAGTTTTAAAACAAGAACAATAACCTCAACGCAAGAGGCTTTGTGGGAAATGAAAAACATAGTGTCAGTGGTTGTGTGGTATATTGAATTTTAATGAACTACACACTGTTTCTTCTGTGATTCTGAAAGTATCTTATTCTGATAACCCTAGTACCATTGATTCGTACCACCCAGAGTCCCTAAGTGACAACAAAAGAATTTTATTTATACAGAATGACAAAGAAGTATGAAAACAAATGTGGAATTTACTTTTTGATGTATTTCTTGTAATTCTTAAAGTAATTTTCACACTGCCATTCTATTGAACTTTTGGTAAAAGGAAACCGTGGTCTTTCTCCTTTTTACTACAAATAAACCAAAGGGCAGTTAAGACATTTTAAGTGCATTTTTTAAGTATGCTATATATTCATAATTTTATATTTCCATCCTTTTTTATTTGTAATATAGACTATTTGTTTTTATTGTAACTTCCAATACAGTTGAATGATGGAATGTAAATATAGTAGGTGCCTTTCATCAAAATGTCCTGTTTCTGGAAATGTTCATAATTTAAGTAATTATGGATCTTGACTTCATGCCAGTTAAGTTTGTTCATCTAGGGACCAAATTTTAATGATGTATTTGAATGTGTTTTCACTGATAGGATCTCTTGGCAGGGACACAATCAAATGAGAAAAGGTTTAATCTCTCATATTTTCATTTCTTCAGTATTTGAAAGAGAGATAAGAACCAACAAAAAAAAAAATAGCAAACAGAACCACTGAATAGAAGATGGGTTAAAGCCTGAATAGTTTAAGTGTATTTGCAGGTAATTTACTTACTAGCACTTGAAGTCAATGTGATTTATCTAAAAAATATAATAAGAAGCATTAACTCACCCCCTTCAATAAAATTAAAATAAGCACAGTGGCCCACTCTGTCACACTTGGATCAGTCGGCTAATTTTAGATTCCCTGTCCACCATAATTCTAGAGCTTGCTTTATTTAAAAAAAAGTAATGAAAAGATTGAAGAATGATTTAAGATGCTTCCGGTGTTAAACTGTAGGCTACATGTGTCCCTGGGAATGGACAAAGCACAGTTCCCTGGAGGAAGAGGATTTTATTAACTAAATGCCTAACAGCTGCCTCATAAGCATGAGCCTAGATAAACCAAACAAGCTGTACATCTGTGCACCCTGCATGAAAGGCCACATAATACAAACTGATTACTTTAGGGCTTGCATTAATGTGGCTGTGAATAAAAATAACCAACCAACAAATCCTTGCCTAATTTTAACAACTACTGATGAGGAAATCTAGACAGATGGATCATTATAAGACATGGGTTTATGATGCTTTAGCATGGTGATCAAAGTGGGGAGGGGGATGGCTGCTGAGTAGTGCAGGGTGTTGAATCACTAATCCCCACAAAGCAAGAGTTCTAATCTCTCTTGGAAAAGCTGACCATGTGATATTTTCAACTGGATTTGATAGAAATGCAGTAACTTTTGCATGAACACAAGAAAGAGCAAACAACTTTTGATTTTTTACATTTTACTGAAGACCAGGTTTTCTATGTAGCAGCTTTCCAAAGATTAAAAAAAAAAATTATACAGGGCCTTGTTTGCTGAAATCCACCATTTATTTTGGAATTTTAAATGCAACCAGTTTAACAGTGTTTATGCCTGGAATATAACAGTCATTCAGGAAATTCTTTGGAATAAATTATGAATACTACAGTACAAAAACTAAGAAATCACAGAGGTAGTCTTCCAACACCAGGATTGGGAAATGGAACATGCCAAGTCTTCCTGATAATGGGTTAACTTCTACAACAGCAGCTTTACAGCCTGATAAAGCAGTTTTATATGAGAAGTGTGTATTTATAAGTGTTTTATTCTGTAAGTTAAGGAATAAAGGTGTAACTAAGACACACTTCAGCAGCATTTGGTGACACTGTTTCTTCTCTGGTCTTCCCTTTCCCCTTTTGCCCACACCCAGTGTCAGGAGGACTCATTCTACTAGTGAGAAGCTAGCAAATTACCTTTGGTGGAACATCTCTCCAGTCAAAGGTAAATCCCTGAGCCAGAGTATGTTTCTGGAATCCTTGCCCAGAGTGATCATCCACTAAGATCAAAAAGGAAGAATTCTATCCAAAAAAAGTGAATGGCTCACTTCACTGATAATAGACTGTCAGTACTATTTCAATTTCTTAGATGTGGAAGCCAAGATAGTTTGAGATATTTCTATATATTCTTGGTAGAAAACCAAGTGCTATTTCAGAACAGGACTGTTCAAGAGTAGAGGGGTAACAATAGAATAGGAATGACAACCTGCCTTATCAACAGCTGTTGTGTAGAGCCCCATGTGTATCATAATTCCTTGTCACCATGTTGTAAAATATAATTAATTGGGTTTTCTTCTTAAGTTCCAGAAGGACAAGGGCAGTTCTAATGATCACCATTGAGTATACATTATTTCCTAATGTGGTATTGTATTTTCTTCTGATACACAATTAGACACCTGCCCCTTACCTTGCATACACTAGAGAACAGTCTACTAGGTTACTTTAAATGGTTACTTTAAAGCCCCTGGCTCAATGCATATCAGTTTGTTTAGCTTCTTCTGCACATTTTCAGATGTATGTATGTATTGGGAGGAAGAAAACCTAACTCTTTGCCACCCAGAAATCATACGATATTCATTCACATCTTATCTCTCTAAATACCATAAGAGGCTTCCTACTTGAAAACTGATGTTAACTGTGAATTTCTCAAAAGCCCACTAGAAAAATCAGTTTGTGAAGTAAACTGTATTTGACTTACTGCAACAAGGGAGTACACCCATTAGAATTAATAATGTCTCAAATGGCAAATTAGGACAAGGTGTTTAATCAGTGTCAATGTCTGGGCAGAGTTTTGAAACTGGTCTTTCAAGATCAAGAAATTGCTGAGACTGAGCAGAGTTCCTGATAGAACAGTTTTGACTGATGTGCACAGTGAAACAAGATTTTTGAAGTGATTCTTAAACAAGCTGTTAGTCTTGGTGAGTAAGCTCTTTGTTTGGTTCACAGTTTTAACTTCTAGTAGCAAATATTTCTTGGAGCAAGAAACTGGGTTAATTTTCTTTAGTCAAGCGTTGTTTAACACAGACTTAGTTTGAAATCTTACATTGTTTTCATTTCTTACTAATCTCATCTTCAAATTATACTCACATTTATTTTTAGTTTGATATAGTAATAAATACTTCCAGTAAATTTAACAAAAGTGATCGTACTTTAATATTTTTTAAAATATCGATCTTATAAAATACAACCACTCTAAACCTTAAAATGACTTCCAAGTATGATAAAATTTTATTTATTAACATATGATAAATCCTTTATCTCTTCTATTTTAATCAAATAACTTATTGACAAATAGTTTAGGGGATTGAATGGCTTTTAGCAGTAATAAAATTATACAAATTATCTAATTTCTGGAATATTAGTCTTCTTATTAAGAATACTGAAATCATATAAAGCCTTATTTTTTAGCTTATCCAAAATAGCAATTACTTTTATTAGGTAATTATCTGAGAGTCATTAGTACTTAAAAATTCATTTCAATTTGGAAGTTGCAGTATTAATTGCAATTGTTAGCTATCTTCTTTCTCCTTACGAGCAACCCTTTCCCAACACATCAGCACATGTAACATTTACATACATTTAATTCTAGAAATTTCAGAAAATACTATGTGGCTTTCAAATATTTAATAAAAATAATTACGTTTATTTTTCACTCCAAACAAAGAAACAAAAAACATATTACTTAGTCATCCAGTATTAAGTTCTAAAACTAAGTATCTTCTTAAAACCTATTTACTGTACATTTTGAAATTATTAGTCATATTTATTTCTCAAATGTCATCATTTTATTTTCAGGATATTTATGGAGTGCTCTTGGCATTTTCTTTTACCTTCTTCAATAAAGCCTCCTCTGATGCCCTTGCCCTTGTCGCCTCCCACTTTTGTACATTCATGATTTGACCTAGAAGGTCTATCTATTTATTACACATGCGTATTATTGTACATGAGCTACAATGATTGCTGGTATCTGAATGGGTTTCCATTTTACTGGTATATCTTTCAAAGTTGTATAACTCATTGGACTAGTACAATCATATATAATTTTAAAGGAAAATTTTAATAATTTCCTGAAATTAGTACATTTAATTTTTTAGTGTTTGTATTTTTAGTGGGACGCAAATAGGACTTAATATTTTAAAAGGTTTAAATTTTAAATTAAATGCAAATGCTCTTTGTATTTTGATATGGTTGAAAGATTGTTGACCTGAGAAGTTTTAAGATTATTGTTTTAATAACTTCCAAGAAGCAGTTGTCTTCCCTTTGTTTGAGAACTACCCTATGAAACATGTGAAATCTGTTAATAAACACATTGAACAGATATGCCTGGCAACATTATCATTTCCAAAATTGATTTACTAAGTGGTTACTGACCCACTAGTCTTCTGAGTGGCAGAACCATCCTACCAGGGAAGTGAAGTAGGTCAGTGACGGCTCAGACAAAAGAAACTGGCAATTTGGGTGTGTGTGTTTGGGTGGGGACCATTCATGTTTAACCCATAGCTAGCTGGGTTGATACATACTTTGAAATGGAACAGTTAGCTAAACAATACAAGTGTTTGAAAAGCAGTTTATACTTTCCTCGAGTCCTCTTGAGTTGTAATGTTGGTTGTTGAAGTTACAAAAGCAGTTATTTTGTAAAAATCTTTTTCCCATATGTTCATAAGATTGCTTGTAATAGTTTATGGTTTACAATAGTTACGGCATATATATTTTCAACTTTCCATTTTGGATTACAGAGGCTCATTTTCCATTCAAGAAAACAGAAAGTCATTACATGTCAGTGGTGTTTTTTAAAGTCTTCTCAAAATTAAACGTCAAGGATTTGTCTTCTTATTCCATATACAGTGTTCTTCATCCCCTCCAATAACTGTAAAACCTATGCTATTCCTACCACATCTCTGTGGGGAGTGGGACAGTGAATTTGAAGCAGTTTATACAGAGATTCTGGGGCTGAATTTGTGTGCACAGTCCTTATCTTTCTCTTTTCCCAAGTTTATACATGGATCTCAGTGTTTAGCTGAATTTAGCAAAATGATTGTTATAAAGATTTGGTTGCTATTAATGATCCCTACCTGCAGATAAGCTGTGAGAACAAACTTCTTTAGCGTTATTATCAAAAATGTTCAGTCTCTTCACTACCACCCGGACATAGTGGAAAATGAAACATTGCCAAATTCTCAGGCCTCGAGTTATTTTGTGTTGTTAAAGGAACTCTCCTTGCATGAAAAAGAAAAGAGAGAGGGGAAGCTTGTATTTTTGTCCTGTGACAGAGTTCTGTCAAGTGGTTCCAAAAATGGAATGTGATTGCTTCCATATGTATCCTATGTTATAATTGGATGAACTCATATCTCACAGGACACAACCATTTTGTAAGAAGAGAAGTTATTTAAAGAAATGAACGTCTGCATTTTCAGCACTAGCACTATCAATGAGCAATTAACCCTTTGTTTAGACAATGAGACCTTTAGAAAAAAGTTATTTAAATATTGGCAACTGTACTTTCACTTTTTTTACCATATTAAAAATAAGCCTTGAGTATTCTTGTGAATTATTCACAAGTGAAATAAAAGCCTATGGGCAAAGTAACTCGCATTCTGTAATCTTACAATTTGCTTTTAAACAACTGAGGTGGTCATTAATTTGACATGTGGGTGTACATGCTCATAATTCGCATGTTTTTCAAGCGAAGGGTTTTTTTTAAGAACTAAAATTATCTTTCAAAATGTTAAGAACCCTTAGTCTAAAGGTACATGGAAAATAAATAAAGGACATTGAATTGGAAAAGTTCACCCATGCTGTTTTCTTTCCCAGTACTTCCCGTCACTCCAGATTCCAGATTCTGCCAAATCTTTCCCATTCTTCTGGCCCTGATTTCTAGGTCACTTGTCGTTTGTGAAAACTTCACCCTGTAGGTAGTGTTCCTTTATTCCTGCTCCTATAGCAATATGCTCCAACTTTGGTGGAAGTACTGTACTCAGTTTTTTAAAAGGTTTCTAATCTGCCTCTCCTCTACAGAATGAGCTCTCTACAAACTGAGATTTTTATTATTTACTCTTGAGTGTTGACAGGCACCCTGGGTGCCCAGAATTGTTTATTAGAATGAATGACTAATACACAACACAGCACCATTCTCAACAGAAAAGGTATCCTCCCCTTGGTAATATCATTCAAGCTCTTTTCTATTTCCAGTGTAGTTTAACATTCTGCAAATGAATTTTTCTTTTCCTTACAATTTTTCTTAACTCACTCATTTAATTTGAAACTCTTCCACTTGAGTCTTGATCTCACCATTTGTACTTGGTTTCCTAGAGTCTGCCTTAAAATATCTTGAGAAAGCAAATGATTTTTTTCCCTCAGTTCCTGTCAGTAGTATTTTAAACATTTTTTTCTATTATCTCCAGTAAAATGTTCTCTGTTCTTTAAATGATTCATCCTTTCACAAGTGCCTTGTTTTTATGTCCATGATTTGCTTATCTTTCCATGAGCAAAACTCTTCCTAGTCCTCTTATTTCCAACTGGTAAGTTTAAGACAGCCCTGTGAGCTCTGTAAGTCTGTTTGGGTCCTGTTCTGCATGCAGAGCTTATCTGAGAGGCATGGGGATATAAACAAAAATAGCACCATTTTCTGTTACTAGGCATGATAATACTTTCTACTATTTTAATGTGTCAAACACCTTAAAAAGTTGATGATACTAAATGCTGGCGGGAGTATTGAGGACGTGCCGGTAGAAACATGAATTTAAAGAGTAACCTTCATGAAGGGCAATGGTGATCAAGTACATCCTTATAGTACATCCTGTTTTAACTGATATGCATTTAGAACTAAACATGACTTGTACATAGCTATAGCCAAAATGCCCCTTGCAGTGATATTTAAAATAGTGGATAAAAGGAAACTACCTAAATTCCAACTGCATGTAATTTTTTCATTCAAATATGGTCATCTATACAATGAAATGCAGCTTACTTACTAAAAGGATGTGCAAATATTATATATGTTAACATCGAAGTGGATTTTTGTACAAGGAAAGGGGGATTGCGGAGGGTAATAAATACTGTTGTTTCTTCTAACAATGTATATGTGTGCATTATAGAGGTAAAAATTTGAAGTAAAATACCACAGTTTTACCAGTATTTATCTCTGGATGGGAGGGTTATGCCCATGTTATTTTTTATTGTGTTGCAGATACTTATTTTTTAAGATTTTAATAAACTGTTCTTTATAATATATCTAATGAAAAATAGAAGGAAAACCAATTAAGAGACCATTGGTTTGCCTAAGGAGAAGGTATTATTTCTGGCAAACATTCTTGATGAGCTGGTGGGAGATGTATTTTCAGATGCCTGGAATGAGGACAAAATTACCAGCACTAGAAATCAGTTTCAGTATCCATCCTGAGTTGATGCAGCACTATGAGACGGCACTCCAAAGAGTATGGCTATACTTTCATCACTTGAGCAGTGAGGAACAGAGCAAGTCAGAATTCTGGAATTAGTGCAAAGCTCAAATGTATCTGCTGATGGGCTTTGAGGAATATAGAATCTGGAGGCTGGAAACTGACCTAAAGAACTTGAGATGTGTCTTGTTTGGTCAGACTTTCAATCTCTCCACTGTTCGTACCAATGACAGCTAGCAGGGAGGGTGACATGGCATACAGGCAAGCCCCCAGGATGTAAGAACAATGATAGTATTCTAGAGCCAAACACCTGGGAGGGAATAACTGTTTAATATCCTGAGTCTCTGAACAAATCTGTGATTTCAAAGCCAAGGCTTGGCATGAGGCTAGAGTGGTGCTGGCCCATGACTATGGGATAGGAGCCCAGACAAACCAAAGACAGGATGTCAGGTGTTGGGAGGGTCACAAATGGAGCCATTAACTGAAAGAAAGAAGCAGAGGCGAGAACTGGATCCATCCTGAAAGTATTGTGTTCTTTAAGTCACAGGTGGGTGGAGGAGCTCAGAATGGTTCCTAAGAGTATGGTCTTTTTAGGGCTCTGATCTCCCAAGTGGACAGAGTTTAATGTAACCAAGATTCATATTTTTTGGGTGCCACTTGCTAAGAACCCCACAAGTCACTGAGCAATTACTGTATATCTTTCAGTGCTCATTTTATATTACTGCTGGACTTGCCTGCTTGAAAAGAAACTCACAGTAGAGATGAAGCTGGGAGGAAGGGGACAGTATTTCAGTAGATTACTCACACTACAAAATGGTAGATGTTTCAAACAAGAACAAGTAAATTATTTGAAGGAAATAACTATTCCTGGGGAAATACTAACAACCTTATAAAAACTGGTAATGTGGCTAGGTTTCAGAAGATGAGTAGGGCTGATTATGTGCAAACCAAGATCTTCTCTGAGGGAAGGAACTGCATAGATAGGATTGCCTCTTCTGTATAGGGTTTGAATTTGTTTTTAAGATGTTTCCTTGTAGGTTTTTTCCTAAGCACCCATGATTCATAGGATCTCCAGTTACATGGCTCAGCCATTTCATTTTAACCTTCTTTATTAAAGTAACATTTAATAGTTTTCACGTGGCATCTTGATTCTCTTGTTAAAATACGGTATTTGAAGAGTAAAATAATTATTGTCAAGTAAATATTGTATAAAACAACTGCATTATGTGAAATAGTTTATGTATTTGACTCACTAGTTAATGAGAGAAGAATGGGAACTATTGACCAGTTCAGAGAGCATTTGAGAATATATATTCGTAGGGTATTTAATAAAGAAATGTAAGGTAGGTGAGTTAGATTTTTTAATATTGTGGGTATATGTTCAAAACACCACCGATTTTGGCATATGTTTCCAGAAGAGATTTATTTATACCTTCTCAGACATGTCAACGAATTAGCAAGTAAAATTAGTAAATTTGACAACTTTAATCAGTAGTAAGTAATTTCTTGAACTGACTGTATTCCCATAGATAATCCTTCAGTGACCTCTGACCACAAATGGGCTTGAAGAAAGCCTCACCTAAGGGGCTGGGGATTTAGCTCAGTGATTAGAGTGCTTGCCTTGCAAGCACAAGGGCCTGAGTTCGATCCCCGGCACCACAAAAAAATAAAAAATAAAAATAAATAAATAAATAAATAAATAAAATATTAGAAAGCCTCACCTAGCTCTATAGGTTGTGTCCAAGTTTTAAATAACTTTCTTTATTCCCTAGACTTCTGTTGTTTTTTTCTAGCTTGTTTTCTTAATCCTCCAGATTTCCCTGGCAAATCCATTATTTTCTCAGTACTTTGTAGGTTGAGAAGTATACTTTGTTTTGAAATTGAGAATGATTGCGCTGACAAGTCAGAGTAAATGAATAAAAGCAACATTGGCAATCCCTGGCACCAAAAAAAAAAAAAAAAAGAATAAAAGCAACATTGGATGCAATGTAGTCTTTATGCGATAAGAGAAAAATCCTGCTACTATCTCTGAATATTTATCTCTAAAATATTAATCATGACTTGGGTTATACATGGAAAGTGACATCCGTGTAAGGTTGTTCTTGTGTCTTTTCCATCATAAAGTATAAATAATCAAAGTGAATTCAATTATTTTTGTGTTTTCTGTTAAAGTACGGGGCCACTATTCTATTCTTGTGGGAAACTGGTATTGATGACCATTAAATGCTCATGTAAATCCAAGATTCTATGATGGACTAATTTCTGAAACATATAGTTACTTCCACAAAAGCCAAAGATAGGTTTAACTTCTTCCAATGAAAGATATTTTTATCTATTACTGATCTGTTGTAAAAATATTAGTGAGATGAGTCACAGCTTTGTTTTTTTTTTATTTTTCACTCTTCGATAGTGTTTTTTTCTCCCTATTATTTTCCTTGACAACCCCAAATTCTCCCTATCATTTCCAGCCTGCTAAGAAGAAACAAGTATTTGTTGAGTGTCTATTGTGTGTCTCAGTGAGATAATTAGCAACTTTTCTGATGCCTCTCATCAATGCCATTCTCTCAGATTTGGTATCACAGAAGAAAAGAAAGCATTAGGTGATAATAGAAGACATACGCTTCTGGTTCATGAATTAACTGAGATAAGTATGATTTATGTTCTGTATTAATGTTGGAAACATCATAGGGCTTTATCTGATTTAGTTCTTTCATTTTATGGGAATAAAAATAAAGAGGGATCTAGAGATGCTGTGATTTTGCGAACTAAACACACAGGGATGAACTTCGCTTTGTCTTTCAGTATGGATATTTCATATTTAGGAAATCAGCCTGCTTTTATATGTCTTAAACACACATTTTAGTAATCACAAGAGAACAATATTACACTTCATTTTCTTGAAACAAGAAGAAAAAGGTGTCCTCTTTGTACTTAATGAGCGTATTGAACTTGAGGGTTACCAGAGCTAATGATACACTGTGTGTGTATATGGGAACACAGTCCCTTAGAAAATCATCAAACAGGCTAACACACCCTGTGATCAGTTTGCTAAAAGAAAGTGCAAACTCCAGAGACTCACAGCGAGTGACTCCTTTTATCCTGAGTGTGACGCTGTTCTCAGCCCCGATTTCTCAGAAGTCTTCTGCTCTGAACTGCACAGTCTTGAATGCTGTATTTAATCTTTGTTAGCGTTCAACCAGATCTGACTTCATGGTTTCTATTGCTTTATCTGGAAGGACATGCATTGATTGTTGACATGAACAGCTGTCATTTTTTTAAATGACTTTATTCAGGTATAATTTTCAATTATGAAATGCAGCCATTTTAATATACAGCTCCATGAATTTTGAGAAATGCTTGATCCATGAAATGATGCATTCAAAATACAGAACATTTCTGTCCACTTGTACAGTTCTGTAGCAGCTGTCAGTTTTGATTTTCATGTCATGCTTATTTAGACACTTGGCCTTTTGTCTTCCTGAGATGATGGTATCTGTTAGACCAGCCTAGCAGACGCTGAAGACCTTTTAAAATAGGGAACAGGTGTGAATATGGCACAATAGAGCTTGGGTTGCTATTTTAAATGACTGAGTCATTACATTGAATCTTGTATTTGTCCTGCCAGTGGCTCCTATTTGAAGTAAGCCTCCTCATTTTCATCTAATTCTATAATGCATTG
>PVJO010031817.1:0-13891 GCA_004026905.1 Hystrix cristata
ACAAGAGTATTGATTAACCCCTGTGACACCAAGGGAAGACTGTGTATCAGACCCTACTCACCAGCAAGTGACCTTTCCAAGGATGCAATCATGGCTTCCCTGAATCTTTAGAAAAGAAGATTTGTCCCTTCCATTTCCACATTGACCCAAAGTCAGGAACAAAATACTTGCTCTGCTTTGGCTAACTTAAAACATTTTGTATTGAAAAATGGAAACACAGCTTTTGTAAATAAGGAGGGAGGAGGGGGTGAAGGGAGGGGAGGGGAACAGGGAAAAAAGAAGCAGCAAGATATGTCATGTACAGGTACAAATTCCCTATGATGAATGTTATCACTATGTACATCTAAAATGTACCATTAAAATAAAATTTTAAAAAAGAAAAAAGAAAAATCCTAGCACATGCTAGCACATGAGATAGAGTTTCCAAATGAAATGGAATCAGCACCACCCATTGTCTTCTAGACACATGGGAAAGTCAGTCCAGTGCTTTTTACCCCTACTTGATTCCAAATATGTTTTGTGTTTCAGGTAGCACAATGCTACTTTTAGTTTACATGAGAGCCCAAGGACAGACGTTCCCTACTTTGTTTAAGAAAAAATTGAACTTCAGAAAACATTTACTGTGCAGCAGTGAAACAGGCTCACAAAATATGCATCACCCCAGTTCAATTTTACTTTGAAAATAAGTGTTTTTCTCAATGCTGACTCGGGTGTGACACATTAGGAGGATGAGGTGACACAGTGGTTCACCTCTGCCCAAACTATGTCACTGATGGTGATTCTGATGGACACTATCGCTTTCAACTGTGATTGGCGTGGTTTCCCTTGAGTGTGGCAATTTCCCACTGAATATTTCTGGAGTTTCCTGTGGTGTTTTATGCCGGGTTCAGGCCAGCAAACCCTGATAAAGAGAGACAAATGAAGGCACAAGAGACACAGAGTATCTTTGTTGGGGGCCCAGGGAACTTCCCCAGAATGGAGTGAAGCCCTGAACTGACTCAGACCCCCACATTTATTGAGGAACATCAAAGGCAGAGTGCTCAGTGGAGTGCTGATGTTTGTTTTAGGTTAGCAAGGCAGGCAAATAAGGCATGGTGACAATTTGGCTGAATAATTAACTTTCATCTGATTGTCCACTAGAGAGCTTCCTTGTTTTCCCTGTAAGGTCCATTTCTGCCTGAGCTGGCAAAACACCCTGCTTTCAAAATGTTTAGGCTCCTTGAATTTAGCAGTCTTCTGCCTCCCTAGTCAACTGGAGAAGACATTGACCCTTTGGGTGTTGCAAGGAACTCCACAGTTTTAGGTGGAGATTTAAGGTTTAATTTTCTATGACTTTTACTTTCATGCTTTTATTATCATTGAAGGTAGAAAATTCAGCAGGTAGAAGAGTTCAAAATGAGCTGCATTTGATAAGAAATAATACTGTGACTAAATAAAATTTGAAAAAATAGACAACTGAAAACGTTATGAGTACATTAATATTTTTTTCAAGCTGCAAAACTGAGAGTAAATTTTTTAAAAAGGGTTAATCTTAAGACATATGAAGATGTTAATAACCAGTAACAGAAGTAGAATTACAAAGTATTTACTTGGGAATTGTTAAACCATTGGAACATCATTTGTAGAGTACAGATATAGAACATCGAAATACATGGATTATTATCTGTGCAGCTGTTTATGTTCCTCCTATACTTTTAGATTTACACAATTTATTCTTTCTAAAGATACAGAGTCTATCACATTCATTTTACGAACAGTTACAATTCATTCTGGCAGACCTTGGGATAATTGCTGGAGATACAACAGTAAATGAAGTCAAGTTCCTATTTTCAAGTTCTCCATCAAGCCAAGAGACAGACATGTAAATATGTTTTGTGTTGAGTTGTGCTTTGTTTTGTGTTGTTTGAAGACTGAACTCAGAATCTTTGCACTGAGCTAGATCCTCAGCCCTTTTTAAATTTTTATTCTGAGACAGGATCTCACTAGGTCATTAAATTATGATCCTCCTGCCTCAGTCTCCCAAAGTGCTGGGATTACATGTGTGCACCACCATGTCTGGCTTTCTTTTTCTTTTTTTTTTTTTTAAGGTGAATCTTGCTATGTTGTTCAGGCTGGCTTCAAACTCTGGGATCAAGTCATGTCCCTGCCACAGCCTCCCTAGCACTGAGACTACACCACAGCCCATGGTTTAAATAATTTAAAGGGAGATTTTGAACATTTATAATTAGAGTCCTTCACATCTGGAATAAATGCTGGCCTGACCACAGCTGCCAAGATTCTAGTGGCCAGAATAAGCAAGGCCAGGTGAACAGATAAAGGTCACTGCTTTGGCTGGATGTCACTCTGCTGGGTCCTCGCCAAGGACCATGCACAGGGCCATGCCTGTGTCTATGTCCCCAGACACCCTCAACAAGGAAAAAAAAAAAAAAAAAAGAGTCTGTGGTTACCGTTAGGCAAAGAGAAAAAGGCAATGGCAATAGTGGAAGACAAGACTCATAACTCAGCCAGGCAGAACAAAATTGCCTTGTATAAATATAAAGACGACTGAGATCAAGGAATTTTTGTGAATCTTCCCTATCAGACTCATGATTTTTTTCTGTCAATTGATTTACTAGAAAATTCATCTTCTTGTTGGTTTTCAATCCCAAGGAGAACTATTATTTACCCATAACCTCAAACTCTGAGGTGGCACTTTAACAAAGAAACAACAACAACAACAACAAAAAACTCTTAGCTTTTCTACAACTTCAGCTTCCCTCCTCCCAAAGAGGTAGAATCAGCATGTCTTGGAGTAGGAGTTTGACTTTATTTTTTTAAGAAAAAAGCTCTCAAGAGTTTTCGTAGAAGGGTCAACATTGAGGACTGGACTAGAAGGTTTTTCGTACTTGCCTGGTTGGGAAAAGCATGTGGGTAGATTCTTAAATCCATGAGTCCCATCCTGCCCCCGAGATCCTGATTCAAATCTGGATGGAAACCTGGGATCTAGAAGCTTAGCAGACAGCCTCAGATGACTCTTAAAATCGATCAAGTTTGGGACATACTGTGGAAGGCAGGGTTTCCCAAACATCTCTTGCAACAGGAATTATCTAGGAGTAAAAAAAAAAAAAAAACAGTTAAATGAACTTCCCTCAACTGCACTGCAAACAAAGGAAATTTTAGTAAATTTAATAGGTTTCTTCCTTCCTTCAAACATACCCAGACCAATTTTCCCCCATCCTTCTACCTCCAAAATAGGATTATAAAGTGCTTAAGTGTTATATATACACAATGGAGAACCAATCAGCCATAAAGAAGGATAAATTTGAGTCATTTGTAGGGAAATGGATGGATCTTGAGACCATAATACTAAGTGAAATAAAAACAGTGTTAAATATTGCATAGTTTCTCTAATAATTGCATGGTTTCTTCCCCTGCCCCAGATACTTAGTTTAAAGAGCAAAATAAAAGAGAGATGGTAGGAACAGAGAGGTACACACTGGAGTGGGAAGGAGATCTGGGGAAGTAGGGAGAGAGGAGTGCAGAGAATAGGCAGTATGGATAATCCAGATTCAAAGTGTTTATGTACCAATTTCCCAAACTGAATATAATTATTATCTATTACAAACATGTACTAATAAAAAAAATTTAAAGTGCTGAGTAGTGATTTCTGTCAAATGTCATTCCTTCTTTCACTGTGTGTGTGTTTGTGTGTATGTGTGTGTGTGTGTGTGTATCTGTGTATAGTATACACTATGGTTATGGCCATTGAATGTGATCTTTTTTGTTAGCAATATATTTTACAAACCGTTTTAAGACATTTGGAAAAATAAAAATGAAACTGCTCTGTTAAAAATTAAAGTTCATTTCAAAAAAAAAAGTTTATTTAGGTATTATTTGACCATCACATTTTCTTTGAAAATTGCAATAATTACATATTTGTATATCTACTTTGGAACATTTTACATACTTGTCTACTATTTTTAATTTTACCACAATAAAATAAACATTTTATTTTGGGAGGAGTTATGGATGAAATGCAAATTCCTTTGCCCCAGACCAAGACAATCAGAATTTCTGGCTTGGAAGTCTAGCAATCCATTTATTTAAGATAGGAAACAGGGAGCTGGGCTTTGTGGGAATGGGGATGGGAAGGTAAAAGGGTGGACAGGGAAAGGAGTAAAAAAAGGATCAAGGTGTAGTATGTATATGTACCTATTCCCCATGACGAATGTATGTATTATGTATCACAAACACATACTGATAAAAAGGGGGGAAAGACCTGATTCTTGTTGTTTGTGAATGGTAACAAGGGTTCATTGAGTCTCATCCTTGACTTGCCATTAGAGTCACCTGAGAACTTCAGGGAGGGGTACAGTACACAAACAAGAAATTTATCAGATTTAGAGACATTTAGTACGTTCACAGTGTTATACAAACATCCATCACCTCTATTCAGTTCCAGAACATTTCCATCACTCATCTGAGGGCTTTTAAAACATCTAGATGCTTAGGCTGTAGCCCAGACATATTGGTGAGCATCCCTGGGGCGGTACCCTGAAGCATTCCAGGTGGTTACGATGTAGTCAAGCTGGAGACCACACAGAGTCCTCTGCTCCGGAAAGCCTGTTAATGAACCCTGCCGTGGTCGCTCATGCTGCCGTTCTGCATTCTGTGAACACATCCTTCCTCACTTTTTTCAGCCTCACTCTCTTCAGCCACTGCATAATCATGTCCCACCAACCCTTAAGTTCCTACATCTTTCTCAGGAATGGTGACCAAGTTTCCTTTTGGTTTGTCACACTTTTCTTGGGCCCCATCATAGGCAGAATCCCACCAGTTCTAATTCAGTGAATGAATGGGGGAAACCAAATGAAAGAGTTTATTTGGAGTAAATTTAACAATGATACTTTTCAGAAGCAATGTTTTAATTTCTTCAATAAACATGCATGGAGCCCAAATTATGTGGCAGGCATTGTGCTAGCACAGTTTTCACTGTACTGGTGGGAATCAAGAGGGAGGAGACAAGGAGATGGCTTACACTGTGACATGTTGTCATGGTGCAGTGAGAATGGGAAGATGTAGAGGAATCAAATCTAGGATACACATTTTTTCCACAAAGAGTCAGATGGTAGGTTTGGTTTTTTTGTTTGTTTGTTTGGATTTTTTGGGTTTTTTGGTGTTGTGTGTGTGTGTGTGTGTGTGTGTGTGTGTGTGCTGGGGATTGAACTCAGGGCCTCGTACTTGCTAGGCAAGCACTCTAACCACTGAGCTAAATCTCCAGCCCCATGATGGTAGGTTTTTAGCCTTTATGACCATATAGTCTCTGTGACACTTCATCAACTCTGCCATTACTGCTATAGTACAAAAGCAGCCCTATGAATACACTATGAATGGCACAGCAGTGTGCCAATAAAACTTCATACATTAAAAACAAGCAGTTAACTGATTTGTTCTGAAGAGGTAGGTGTTTGTGTTCTAATACACACTGAAAGGGAGGGAGGTGTTTCAGGAAAATTACACCAAAAGAATTCAAATTCTATTTGAAATTTACTAGCAAGGACAGGGGAGAAATGTAGGCACAGAAAGAACATTGTGCCACATTTTCAGTCCATTATGGCTAAAACGTCTGGGTCTTGTGAAGAAGTAGGGTGGTGTCTTAGTCTGTTTTATGTTGCTATGGCAAAACACCACAGACTGCATAGTTTATAAAGAAAAGACACTTATTTATCACAGTTCTGGATGCTGAGAAGTCCAAGCTCGAAGTGTTCACTGACTTTCTTAAAGCAATATAACATAGCAGAGGAGATTACATGGCGGAAATGCACATATCCTTCTCCCTTGATCTCAGCCCTACTTTCTGCCACCTTGCCATGAGCTCTTCTGGCTCTACCATGACCGTATACCATGCCCCTCTGCCTTGGAGCCAGACCACTATAGATGGAAACCTCTACAAACTGGTTAAACCTTTCCTTCTTTAAATTGTGGGTGTCAAGTATTGTGTCCCAGCAACAAGGAAGTAACAAAGACAGAAGTAAAAGAGAAGAGGATAAAGAAAACTCCAAGACTGAGCAAGAAACTGAACTTCAATTCCTTCAAATTAGCACTAATCCATTCATGAGGGTGGAGTCCTCATGACGTAAACACCCGCTTCTGGTCTTCATCTTCCAACACTGCTGCCCTGGGGATTAAGTTTCCAACACATGCTTCTTGGGAAACATACATTCAAAGCACAGCACAACCCACAAGGGCTCTCAGGGAATTCACCTTGGGGGACTCTCATGCCTGAGCAGGGCCACCGCCACACACAGCAGCTGAACCAGTAACCAGTAATGAGAAGTTTAGCTGTTCCTTCCATTCCCTTCTGCTGTCACTGGCAAGACAGTGGCGGAGGGTGGGCTCAAGGCCACCTTGCCAAGTGGACACCATCACACCAACACCAGTCTTTTCTCTGTGAGTTTAAAGGCTTTCAGTAGCCATGAAAATGGGCCCCAGAATGTCAGTAGAGCGTGAGAGGAAAAGAGAATTGAAGTAATAAAAATGGAAGTAGTGCTTTTGCAGATGGGACGGGGACCCAGAGTCGGAAGGATCAGGGAGGGAGGAAAGGGGTAGGGGATGAAAAAAAAAGTTGTGTACATATGCCAACTTCCCAGAATAAAGGTAATAATTATGTATGGAAAATTAAAATTAAAATAACACAAAGTATTAATACTGAAATATTATCAGCCCTATTAACATGTATTTGTCCCTTCCACATTTAACAACCAAAATTCAAAAGTATTTCTATTTGTATATGTGTGGTACTGGCTCTTGAATTCAGGTCTCTCACCCTGAGCTATATGCTCAACCCTCTCTTTTATTTTTTTATTTTGAGACAGTGTTTTAGTTAAATTGCTAAATTGCCCACAATGGGCTGGAATTTACAATCCTCCTGCCTCAGCGTCCCAGAATGCTGGAATTACAGGTGCACTGCCACGCCCAGCTTCAAAAACATTTCTTGAATGCCCACTAAACTCCGGGCATAATCTTTGAAGCTGTGTTGATCATTAAAAGTACATGACATTCCACTTCCTGTTGTCTAGCAAGGAATCAGCAGATAAAGGCAAAGATCATTGGCCCTGTCCTTCTTGGGTCTCGGTAGACTCTGCCATTATCACGTTAAGGAGATTTACCTCCTTCCTGCCTGGCTCAAGCGTGGCTTGCACTGCCAGGCTACTCAGCTGTAAGTACTGGTGGCACCAGCTCTCAGCTGTAAGTTCGGTGGCGCCAGCTCTCATCAGTTGATTCTGATTCCCAGTCGTCCCTGATGGAAAAGGCAGGTGAGAGGTGCCGCCTCTCTTAGGACACAGAGATTATGGAGAAAATAATTGGGCTCATTCCTCTGCTAAAGCACACCCACAACCCCCTTGCACCCGAGAGGTAGGATCCCAGTTTGTGAGCAGGCGCCGCTGGCCTGCCTGTCTGTGCAGTGCCCCCGTTTCTCTCCTCTGTGCCAGGCCCACCCTCACCCACCTCACCCACCTGCACACCGACCCACAAAGGCACACTTTGCCTTTCCTGCTGCCTTTGTGCAGGGTCTCCACTCTGCCTGGCCCTCATTTACCCCGACAACCTCTTCTCAGTTCCGGCCTTGGCCCGCAGTCCCCTGAGAAGCTTCACCTGCCCCTTGGCTGCCTCTCCCTGAAGCACAGGTGGAGAGCTCGCCTCTCCCCTCCTGAGGCAGCCAATCTTCCCATCACCTCTGAGCTTTGTTTGCAGGTCTCCCTCTAGGGGACAGGGATTGGGAACCCAAGGACCAGCATCAGCAGTCCAGGTGTGCTTTGTTGGAGAGTGGAAAATAAGACCCAGAAGGGTGGCTCCCTATCCCAGCACCAACCACACTCAGCTCCCACCCGATGGCACAGAGAGAGGGAAAAGAAGGGGAAGGTGGAGAGGAGGGGAACGGGAAAAAGCAGCAGAAATGAGAGAGAAAGTGCTGAAGGGATCGACCCATTTTCATGTCATTCAGGCTTGATGAATGTTTCAATTTTAAAATTTATTATAGTAAAGGATACATTGCTTTTAATCCTCCTCAAAGTACTCCCCCTCACTCTGAACACACCCATCCAACCATTCTTGCTATTTTCTTTTTGGGGTGGGTGCTGGGGCTTGAACTCAGGGCCTTGGGCTTGCTAAGCAAGCATTCTTGCTATTTTCTGAAGCAGTTCGGGAAGTCTACTTTTGTGAGGATATTTAGTTGTCCTGTTGTGGCAGCCTTGATATCTTGCATGGGTTCAAAATGTTTACCTTTTACAGACTTTGGGGAAGGAGCCGGAAGTTGCATAGTGCCAGACCTGGGAAATAAGGTGAATGAGGGCACCTCTGTAATGTTTCACTACCTGTCTTTCCTTTGGACGGTACTCAGTGGCAGCATTCACTATATTTTTTTAATCACACTTCAAAAACATATGCACAGGGCTGGGGATTTAGCTCAGTGATTAGAGTGCTTGCCTTGCAAGCACAAGGACCTGAGTTCGATCCCCGGCACCACAAAAAAAAAAAAAAAAAATCCACAAAAAGGACTTCCAGAATGCTCACAAAAGTGGGATAAGTGTGTTAGAAGTAAGAAGGGGAATTAATGGCAATGTATCTTCTATTATAATGAGTTTTTTAAGTGCAAACATTCACCTTATATTTGATCATTCAGTATGTATTGTTTATAGATTTGTTTTCCACCTCATGTCTGCCCCACCACACAACCTCTTCCATGGACTATTTGTTCAGCCATTCCCTCACAAGTAGACAGTTAGGTTATTTCCTTTGTTCACTATAACATTGTGAAGAACAACATCCCACTACATGAATTTTCATATAGATATGCATTGTACACTTATGATGAGTAAATTTTATGGAACGTAAAGTATAAATCAATAAAGCTATTAAGAAAATGGAAAATACATCCAATCATAGATAAACATTAGGAAAAATTAACATAAATGCATGTTATGAATTTTAAAGTTTGAGAAATAAAGAGTATAGCATAAAGCAAAAAAGAAAGAAAAATGTTACATATATATATATTTTTTTTTTTTTTCTTAAGTCCCTTTTGTGATAGCTCAAGACTATTGGAAGTACTGGGCATGGCAGCATACACTTGTAATCCCAGCACTCTGGGAGGCTAAGACAGAAGGATCGCAAGTTTGATTCCAGTCTGAGAAATTTAGCAACTTAGCAAGACCTTGTTTCAAAATAAAAAAATAAAAATAACAGAAGCACAGGCAATGTGGCTCAGCGTGAAGATTCTGGGTTCAAGCCCACTAGACACACACACACACAGAGGATTATCGCAAGAAAACCTAGTGGTAAATTCATGAAATAAGTCCATCTGCACAACTATTAGTAAACTCATGGCCCCTATACTGGCACGATGTGCTTTCAGAAGGAGGTGTGGGAGTCCACATCATCTCTCAGAAGCAAGCGAGGGTTAGACCAGGCCTGTACTCTGAGCCAAGGGCTAGTCTTTATTTCAAAGACAATTTTATGGGCTTTAAATGCTAAAATAATAATTATCATAAAGTTCTCAAGTGTGGCTTTCACATTTTGAAAAGGAGAGAAACAGCGAGAGAGAGAGAGAAACTGAAAGGGCTCTGTGGACGCGTTTCTGAGCAGGGCTGTTGAGGGGTGCAGGGGGTACAAAAATATAGTCCCAAGAGAGTAGGCAGCAGGTCAGACTTGGGGACCCAGAATTTTTACCACACACAAAACATGAAGTATTTCAGTCTTGTGCATAGGAAGAGCGTTTTTCCCCACTATATTCATACAGATTGAGTTTATGTGTCCTGTAGCAATGACTACAGAGTGTAAGTCAGATTTCAGCAGACTCTTAAGGTTCCACACCACCTTTCCTGTTTAGATCTCACCAGACTGGGGCCTCCGGATGAAGCTGGGGCAGAGGTCATGATGTGTTCCTGAGACAGACGCAGCTCCAGGCTGGACCAGCCTGAATGATCTCAGATGTCCCCAGGAGGGCTGGAACCAGGAAGTGTGCTTAGCTCCTGGAACTGCAGCGGATCATCTGCACCCTCAAGTCAGGGTTAGAGGGCAAGGACCCGAGAAGGATCAGTATGGCTTCTTGCTGGTCCAGCTGTGAGGTCAGTAGGAAGAACAGGGAATGAGTGACTTAGAGAGGACAACAGGGGGCTGCCCTCTGCTCCATGTCTATGCTGCACACCTTGCTGAATTCTGCATAATCAACGACCCCAAACACGGAGGCTTAAACCAGCACCCACCCGGCGTGGAATGGCTGAGTTCTCTGATCAGGGACTTTCAGGCTGAAATTGAGGGGTTGCCCGGGCTGTGATCCTTCCTAGAGATTCTGCAGAAGAATCAGCTTCCAGGTGCACACAAGTTGCTGGCCAAATTCAGTTCCTTGTGGTGGGGGGACTCAGATCAGATCCTCATTTCTTTGCCCATGCTCAGCCCCCGGAGGCCGCTTACATTCTTTTTCCCAGAAGAGTCCAGTCATTTTTAAGGACGAGGCCAGGTCAATGGAGGGTAATCCTTATATCTTGGTTTTTATTGTTAGAGTTGTCGTTATCGTTCTGTTTTTGCAAACCTTGGGATTGAAACCAGGGAGTGCTGAGCTACATGCTTAGCCCTTTTTCTCATTTTATTTTGAGACAGGGTCTTAACAAGCTGCCCAGGCTGGCCTTGAGCTTGCAATCCTGCTGCTTCTGCCTTCTGAGTGACTGGGATTTAAGCACATGTCACCACACCAGTCAATCTTTGTATCTCAGAGTCAATTTATTTCGGACCTTAATTACACCTGCAGAATCTCTTCAAAGTAGTATCTAGATTAGTGTTGGACTGAACACACGGGAGAATGTATCTGTGCACCCAGGCTGGGAATCTGGGGGACCATTTTGGAATTCTGCCTACCACAAATAACTTAGGAAAGATTCTCCAATTTAACTAAGTGGTCTTCAGGGATGGTGATACCAACTCCTATGGGATGTTTTTGGAAATTTGTGGACAAATACTGTGTTTCATTGTGTGATCATGAGGGTAAGGTTCCCCTGGCATTTAGAGCTCGGCATAGGGTTGCCAGAAGACGGTCTCCCACAACAAGGACTCTGACCTGCCTTCACCCAGCTTGTACCTGTAGGCATTTGTGGGGGGTGAAAGAATCTGTGTGTAATTTTCTGAACCTAGGTACAAAATAATTTGTGCCGCCCCCATGACCTTGATTTGATCACTGGTAATACACTATATATATATATTACTATTGTACCCCATAAATATGTATAATTAAGTATCGATTAAAAAATAAAAGCAGAAACAATTCAGGCATAGGACAAAGGATTTAGTCACATTCAAATTCAAGGACTGCTTCCAGTTTCTCAGTCTAGAATAAAAACCCATTCCCTCCCAAATTTCTCTCTTACCAGTTGATTCATATTTCATAATCTCTTTCTTATAAAAGTGTTCCATTAAAAATAAATAACCAAAAAAATGAATAACCACTATATTTTAAGAATTCCCAGAAAACACTAAAAGGGAAACAAATTTATTACAACCAAAGAATTATATGAAGCAAAAAAAAAAAATGAAAACCATAGGAAAACTCTCAAATTGATGATTTTTCCCATTCCAAGGCTGGCTTTTCAAATTACCATTATTGGAACTATGACCACAAGGGAATAAGGTTGAGTAGGACTTACGTATCCAAATGGGTATTTATTCCTTAAAACAGTTGCTATGGAAAATAACAAGTCTTATTTCATTGACGCTACTGTTTTCTAGGCTCATGGGACATAAACTCTGAACTATAAGGGACTAGTGAACTTCAAGTCTATCTAATTCTTTTATTTCAATAATAAAGAAGACGGGGGGGGGAAGGAAAAATGGAAATGTCACCCAACCAATTAATGTCAGTGTTGGGACCAAATCTATTTCTCTCAATGGGAGCATCAAACCAGTTGACATGAAACTATTTAAAAATAAAAATGAACTGGTAAAATTAATGATTATATAAATACAATTATGTTTGGGATAAAAATCTAATAACATCAGCGGAGAAAACATTCATTAATAATGAACTTGGGGTTTTGTTAGTGCATACTTCTCTGTTTATGGTAAAATAAATAGAACCTGGCCAAAATTATCAGACTAACCAGAAGTTCCTACTTGCCAGGCCCACTTTGGCCTACTCCTGAAGGTCACCCACTCCTAAATACTGGGTGAAAATGAAAGCTCACTATTAGAGCCTTGCCTGGCATGGTGAAGCCCTGGATTCCATCCCGTCAAAAAAGAAAGAAAGAAGCAAGAAGAAGAATGAAAGACCATGCACCATAATACCACTCCATCTTGTCTCAGAAAGGGTGCAGTCACCAAAACGCTACTGGTAAGTCTAATGGATGCTACTGAGCTGCAGTTGCCATTAGTTTTCCTATGCTGCCACCTACTGGATCTATTGAGTATACGCTGACTAAATCTTGCCTTCCAAAGGCGCTTGGATGAGAACAGCAAATTCAAGCTCATCTTGGATTTAAACATCAAATATTGGATGTTTAAAAGTTGCTTACTTTAGCTACTAGAGATACCTTAATTTTTGTCAACATAAATTAATCTATGAATCTCTGTTTTGAGAATACTTCTGTCCTTAGAAAGTTATCTTCTAAATTTTAAACTACCTGATTCTCTTAAAAATCAGGACCACTTCTTGTCTCACCCTTCAATGACCTCCCTCCCTTACCTTGGGACTGTGCCAGCAGGAAGGCCATCACCAGAAGTGACCTCTCAGCCTTAGACCAGACCCTGAGACAGAATAAGCCTCTTTTAAAATACAGCTTTTGTTTAAATAAAGGAAAAAATGAGTAGCAATAAGAGGGTAGTTACATTGATACTCTTCCTACCTTTCCCTGAAGCAGAATGTGCCCTTCTCCCTGCAAAGAACAAGGCATTGGTAGCCTGGGAGCTAGGTCTTGGGATAGTAACTTTCAGAAATAGATTTTTTTTTTGTTTTTGTTTTTTGCTTATCTGTTTGTTTGCTTTTGAAATGGAGCATTAGCCTAGAAATAAGGTGTGGTTTGGCATGAGCAGAAGAGGGCACTTTGTATTTTGGGAATACCAGGTTCTGGCCAGCTTGAGCTATTGGTGGTACACACATGACTGTCTTAGTTGGCAATAAATCTAATCACTTTTATCAGTCTTTTTACTAATAAAATTAATAGAAAGCCTCCTGATGGGACAGTCATACATGTACCACCAGTGGTTCAAGCCAGCCGGTACCAAGACACGAATTACAGCACCATCATGAACATTTAAGGCTGGAGAAAAAGGAGAGAGGGACAAAAAAATAGATGGTAATAAAAATTAAAACAATACTGTTTACTATGCTCCAGGAACATCCCCAGGAATTTCACAAGCATCTCAGGGACTTCTCACAACAAGCCTATGAGACAAGTACTGTCCCTGCTCTACGGATGAGGAAATGGAGACTCGGGGACTTAAGATGGTCAAAGAAGCCAGCAGCCAAGGAGCAGAGCTGAAGGTGCAGTCTAAACTTTCAGCCAGAGGTGGAAAGCCACCAAAGGTGTGTCCTTGGCCGGGAGACATTAGTAAACAAATTACAGTTGAGAAGAACCCTGGGAGATGTGACAACTAACTGCAATGTGATGTCCTAGATGGGATCCTGAAATAGAAAAAGAACATTTAGTGAAACTAAAGAGGAATAAGATATAAATTTTAATTAACAATAGTTATTAGTTATTAATTCTGACAAATGTACCGTACTAATATGATACATTTATCATATATGATAAATGTATATGATACCATACTAATATGATACATATGATAATGTGTATCAATTCTTTGAGAGCCCATCTGTTAGAAAATGAGTAACACTATAGAAACTATCTGATTGCTAAGAGCA
>PVJO010031818.1:0-13907 GCA_004026905.1 Hystrix cristata
TTTGTTTTTGTTTTTATCTTACGATGCTAAGGATTGAATCCAGGGTCTCACACCCTTTATCACTGAGCTACATTCCTAGTCCATTTTATTTTATTTTTATTTTGAGAGAGTCTTGCTCTGTTGCCCGGCTAGCTGCAAACTTGGGGTCCTCCTGCCTTAGCCTCCCAAGTAGGTAGGAACATTTTCTTTTCTTTTTTGTAGATAATATTGCTACACTTCCTCACACCCTGTAGTTCATTGCTTTTAGTATTTAAACTCCTACTAGTGATAGCAGTGAAGTTTATGGAAGTAGTATTTATTGTAAAGTTAGGCAGCCAATATCTATTCGTATTTCTCAATTGCTATTTAGAAAACTAGGCAAAGAATATTGCAAATGGCACGAAATGGAAAGTGTTTATTTCCTTATGAAGTTGGAAAGAAGTTTTACATTGTCCTCAGTGACATTTTTATTTTCTAAACAGCCTTAGTGTGTGTTTCCTGAATGTTCTAGATGGTACAAGAGGCCCTGGAAACTAAAGGCCTACCTCCAGGAATGAATTCAAAAAGAGCAGAAATAGAAGGAGGGTCTATAGGAATGATAGGGTTTTATCTGAATATCCCAAATCCAATCCAGATCATATGGGAAGAAATTCTGGGGGGAATGACCAAAGAGTGATTATAGCAAAGTAATTAAATACCTAAATAAAGATAATATCCTACATTTGAAGGACTTTTAGGGAAGATGACTGGGGTTGCATCTATGAAAGGGAAGAATCCAAAGCTTACAGAAATAGCAGTGTCTTTATGGAGAGTATGCATAGGCTGCCAGGTACTAGCCAATCAGATCATGTAATCCCTCTTCTGACTCTGATTATTAGGTTCTTTTTGGGTCACATATGGCTTCATATTTGGATTTACCTATAGAAAGAAAAGTGCCAGTCATCAGATATAGGATGCAGTGTACTTAGTGATTGCTATCTCCCCATGAATGATGTTTATGCATAAGACTCCTAAGAACGTGGTTAATTATGTAATTGGCTGAGATTCAGATCCCTTCTTTGTATACTGATAATCTCTGATCTTTCAAAACTGAAAGCTAAACCTCGCCTTGGTCAATAAATTGAAGTATTTCTGTGGGGACCAGTTTGGGTGACCAGCTTGTCTCTCTCAGGTAATATCTAATTGTATTGGCTATATTTTTAATTCAAATTATAATTGTGTAACTGGTAACACAAATTCCCTTTAGAAAACTAGGGAAAAAAGTGTAAGTTTATTGACAACAGTGAATAAACTGGAGATGAACACAAGACCCAATCTGAATCAATTAAGACCTTTCGGTCAGATTTTTGAAAGTAATTGCTGTCCATCCTTGATGGCCATGCTGTAAGCAGAAGCTGACTAGTCAACAACCAGATCCCTTGCCAGTAAACAGAGCCAATGCTCAAAATAAAAGGTTTGTCAGCCACAGAGTGAAGCACAGATTAATGGTGGTCAGCAAAAGCCCCACCTGCACGTCACATACTCCTGAGGCCTTGTTATACTTGTCCCCGTACATCATTTGATTTTGTGGACTAGATTCCAAAAAATATCCTAAGAGTCCTATTGTTTAATATGGAATGTGCACCGTTTTGGTAACAGAAGTTAGTAAAATGGCCAGGGATTGTGAAAACTGGTGCAGCACACACAGGAGACTAACGAATATCGGCATTTGTCAATAAACAAATAACCTTGGCTTGACACTTGCTTCTAATTGATGCCACCATGCATCAAAACTCCAAACCTGATATCCTTCAAGCCAGATGGGTTGCGCTTTCCATATTAGGGCTCCAGTTACTCCAGGGAGGCCCTGGATTGAGTATTCACAACTCTTTACAAGCAAGAACTTCCTTGCTATAAAGATTTGGAGGATTCCCTTGGAGTTTAACAGTATGCCTCAGGAGGGGGCAAAGTTAGCTAGAAAAAGAAAATATGGCCAGTACTTATAATAAAATTGGTTGAAAATACTCATCAGCGATTATTTTAGACAATACTAAATTGACAAGTGTACTTTTCTGGATTTAAGTAATGAGTTTTTGTTTAAATGTCTTCAACCACTCTGTAGCAAAAGTTAAAGACATGATTACAAGGTATGACTTTACAGGCTTACAATAAGTCTTCACCAGAGGTATTCCTGGGATGGCCTTTCCATGAAAAGACTTAAGTCTCCACTGGAATAAACACATGCATTTCTAGTAAGTTAACATTGTAGCAGTTCAAAGTCATCTTCGGTTAAGGTGAATCTTGGCTGTCCCTCAGCTATTTTTAAATGGTTACTGAATCTCACCTTGTAATCAGATGTAAGATAAAGACAGATGCCGAGCTTTGTTCTGATTTTGGTTACCTGTGGGGCATCTTCAGGCCCAGTTTCTAAGTCCCTCTTATAGCTCGTGTGTACTTTGGCATGAGCACTCTTAGTAGTTCCTTTTTCCCCTGGCAGATACAGTCTCTGTCTTTATGCCTTTTGTGTATTTTCCATAAGGAGCACAACCAAAGGGCAAGAGCAGCGGGAGTAAGGTTCTTAAGAGCCTGCTGTTGGAAGCAGATGAGGTTTCCCTTTTTAAGTCTGAGAGCTTGACTTTTGTGATCTTTTTCTGGTCTCTGCCAGTCAGGAGCACACTGTGTTGGGGTGTGACAGGTAGCCACCTGGCTTGAAGATGCCCCTATGAGCCAAAAGTTTTACTTTCAGGACAAAAAACGAAAAACAATGAAGGTTAATACAACAAAGGCAAACTCCCAGAGACTTAAAGAGAGTGCTGCCTAATACGTTTCCTACTGTGATTTTTGGCCTTTTCAGACGGGCTACCTAGCAGAGAACAACCATGTCTGGGAGGAAAAAAAATGACCAACTAAAAATACTCATACTGAAATATACTCTAGTTATGACAGGGACTTAGGGACTGGACCCGAAGATGCCCAACAGGTAACCAAAACAGAATAAAGCTCAGCATCTCTGTCTTTAGTTTACATCTGTATCTTTTATTACCTTAAAACTTTGGGCCAGACCCCTGCCCAGCTCAGCACCTAGGCATGATAATCACCGAAGGACGTGTCTGTTTAAAAACCAGTACTATAATGTTTAGCCCTGAGTCTACCTAACCTGTCTCATCCCCCTTTCAACACTGAGGGCACTGAGCAAACAGCAGTGTTATTTTGCGATTTGTGGGGATAGTCAGTTGCCAAGCTTTACAGTATCCTGTTCTGTACCCTCTGGAACAGCACCCAGAAGTCTCCAGTCATTGCACTAAAACCACAGTCACCTTGAAGTCCAGAGCCTCGCAGAACAGATCACCCGGGGGTGAGACCAACCTCCAAGCAGGAATAAGCATCTCATGAAACCAGACTGCCCCTGTTAGCCATAAGGACTTCTCTAGAACCACCTCGCAGAGCCAGTCCTGAAATAATGATCAAACCGACCGTGGCCCTAACTAAGTACCTACTCTGACAGGCATGCAAGCCTCCCAGCTGTGCAAACCCTCGAGCCTTCTCTTTCCCCCCATTTTCTATAAACTCCCAAAGTTCCTGTCAGCCCTTTGAAGACAGATCTTGAACTGTCCTTCTCAGCTCATCCTGAATCGTATTTTGAGAGGGGTGACCAGGACTGGTCTGTTGGTATCCCTGGAGCTGGGGCTTTACCAAGAACTCTGGTAACAAAGTTGCCACACCCAAATGAACAAGTTCATACAATTCTTTTCCCTTGTCAATGTAAATTTCAAAAAGAAAAGACAAAGATAGATTTTTATCACTTGCCTGACCAGATTCCACAGGTAGGGACTAAGGAGACGGGTGGGTATGAATTCTGACCTGTGTCAGCTTAGGGTCCAAGGTCCCCACTGCAGCCTCTGAAACAGAAGGGTCTCATTGTCTCTCGATGGTCACTTGGTGGAAAAGTTTTAAATTTACTTTTTCCTCTGAAAGTTCAGTAATTTTAGTAGATGAAATAAACTTGACAGGTTAGGGGTTGGGGATTTAGCTCAGTGGTTAGAGTGTTTGCCTTGCAAGCACAAGGCCCTGAGTTCGATCCCCAGCACCAAAAAAAAAAAAAAAAAAAAAAAAAAAAAAAAAAAAAAAAAAAAAAAAAAAAAAAAAAAAAACCAAAAACAAAAAATCTTGACAGGTTAACAGAAAAAAATCCCATAAACTTACTGACATGGCTAAACATAGAAGCCTCACTTATGCCAAGAGGGGATAGGCAGTTGAAGCTTATGTACAGCAAAACAAAAGATTAGGGCCTTGGGCTTCTTAGTGAAAAGAGGCAGTGGCCGGCTGTGGAGGGGTGAGCAGGGGTGTGCTGGGAGCAGGAGTGTCTGGTTATTCAGATGAAGTCTCTAAGTAACAGCTGCTTGTAGTGATCTCTGTCTGGCTAGGGTTAGGCCCCATGATCTTTCTGTGAAACTATCTTTTTCTAGGCAGAAGGAGAAGCCTGTTTACACCCTCTGGCTATTGGCTTTAGTAATATAGCTTCCCCTTATAGACACAAATTTCTTTTTCAAAAAGGCATCCTCTCAGAGTCATTCTTGTGTCTGCAGAGGTCTACACTATCTGAATGCCATATTGAAATATGACAGTGAAATAGATTTGGGGTGGCATATTTTGGGGTCCCACACAAGGATATGAAACTCATTTATGTCTTATACTATCCCAATAATTTCGAAATGTGACATTCTTATTTTAAAATTCCAGTCATATAGTGTTCACTAAGTCATTTAGTTTTCCTTCCAAATCAAAATATTTGAATTATTATGTTATTTGGAAGTCTTTTTCCTTGCCAATGAACTTGGAATAAAACGTAGGTAAGTGGTCCCACTCATTTCATCTGAGAAACTGCTTTGATAGTATCTTTAATATTACTGTTCTACAGAGAAGGAAGAAGAGGCATATGAATGTTAGTTAACTTCATCAGTGCCACAGATTCCAATCCAAAGCCTATGCATTTACGCACCTTACTCTTCTTCCCTCAATGAAGACCAGACTTAACCCAGCATTCTCAGAAGTAGCAGAGCAAACCTGAGCCTAAAAGGTCTTGATCCTCTATGGTTACACTTCCTTCTTTTATTAAAATCTACAAATACTTTTTCTAGTTCAACTCCATTCCCTCTGCTTTTTTATTTTTAAAAGTTCTAATTTATTCTTTCACTAGTCAAATAAAATCATTACTTGGATCAAACTTTTCTCCAGTTTATCAAGCCCCATTAAATCTACTCTTATTATGGTCTATGATTGCTACCAAGTCTTTGCTGATCATTGCTCATCATATCACTGGCCAGGTGGGTCCTTTGTCTCATACAGGATGGAAGTCAGACATGAACTTGTTCTGTGGCAAAAGTAAAGGAAAAATTTGTTACAGGAAAAAAGTACAGTGGGCTACCTCATAGATAAAATAGCCCTGAACAGAGTTCTACATTTCACTTTATAGGGTCTTTAAAGGAGACTAAGTATGTGTATTTCTTTTTTCCTTTTTTCAAAAATTGTTAGAGCTCCCTGGGCAGATGGAGTTTATTACTACATAGGTAACAAACAGTTTTGCATACAATTCAAAATGTATCCATACATATGTTTTACTCTCTCCTGGGAGGAGATCTTACTATGAAAATGCATTACAGTAATGCTAGAGGTCAGCTCTTGGTTAGAAGCCCATCTGCTTCTTGCAAGAAGTCATGCTTGTTTTCCATCAAGTGACTGTCTCAAGGTCTTGCCTGCCAGTTCTCTGTCTCAGTAGAAGCCACAGAAAGACGAGGGCTTTTAGGTAGTGTCAGTTTCCTTATTACATTTTTCTCTGTCACGAATTGGTGAAAGTCAAAGACCCCACATTCCTAGATCTTGCATTTGTAGCAGCAATGAGATCTGTTTTCTGTTCCCCTCCTGAGATCGAATCTCAGGTTTATCACTGCTTATTCCGTGACTTAGACTGGTCAGTTTTCCACATGTCTGTGGCTCACTTTCCTCCTCCCTACAACAAGGATAATAATGCCAGTGTCACTGTGTGTGGATGTGCGTGTGTGAGGAGAGGCAAGAGGAGGTAAATGAGATGATTCCCCTTTGAGTCTCTGCATAGGGCTAGGTGCAGAGGCTCTTCATGAACAATAGCTCTAATTGTATTACTATGTATTAAGTAGCCACAGATACTCAGAGGGCTTTTGTAAAACACTAATTCATAGAGGCTCCCTGGTGATGTCCAAGGCCCTTGGACCAGGCTGCTCACTAACACTATTTCCTTCACAAGCTCTCTCTCTCTCTCTTTCTCCCTCTCTCTTTCTCTCTCTTTCTCATCTGCCTCAGGCTAGTTCTATACTTCACGATCTGGCTATGTATCATAATTTACTTCAGGAGCTTTTCAAAAATAGTTGATTCTTGGGCTGCATTTCAGAAGACTGGCTCAGTTGGAGTGGATTTCAGCCCAAGCATCAGTATTTCAGAAGCTCTCCATGTATTTCTGTGCACAGCAAATGTTAAAAACTGCCAAGTTCCTCTTATTAATCCTCTCTGTGCCTCAGTTAGATCACATGCTCATAACCGAAAGTCCCTGGACCTCAACAGTTCATATAAATATGGAATGAGGCTGTTTTGCAAACAGCCGTCTTGTGACTACAATCCTTTCCAGTGCCCAGATTTCGAGGCACCTGCCTATCCTTTGTCTGTAGGAGCTCTTCCATGGAATGCCCAAGCACCCGCACTGAGGCTCTGCAGATAAACAGTCGTTCTTAGGATTCTTTCCCCCTGATGAGTCTGGGAAGCCCCTGTGGTCTGGACAAATGTCAGTCCTTGCAGTGTTTCCTCAGTGTTTACTCCAACACAGTGGACAGGGGCTATTATTTTGTGTTGCCCTTGGTTAAGGATACTCTTCTCCATAATTGGCCTGCCTTACCAGGGACACAGCCCATTAGAGGTTAGCTTTTTCACATCACACAAGTACAGCTGTGTCTCCTAAGACAGAGCTCTGCACCCAGAAAACAATCTCAGAGCAGGCAACTACATCAACCACTCCCCACCCGAATCGAACACTCTGCTTCAAAGACCTGAGCCTGGCTTACCTGGTCCATATTTGTGCTTCCTTCTGGCATTTTTGTTCTTGGACATTCTTGTATTTCTTTTCATCACTTGGCCTCAGGTGGGTCTACCCTTGTTTTTCAGATGTGTTCTAGTAAGTGTAATAAATATATGCTGAACTCTCTTTTTCCAGAAAGCTTTTTGGTCCATTTGACGTATGTGTAGAGCCATATATGTAGAAAAAAAAAAGATACATGAGAAAAGAGCCATCATCATTTTACCTATCAGCCCCCTTTAGACTCAAGCTTTCCCCAAGCTTTCTCTTCAAGCTCCATGAAAACAAATGAGTAGAAACAAACTTGCTGTGCTTGAGTTTAACTCAAAGGGACGAGGGAGATGATTATTTCAAGAATGAAGGAATAACTTGCCTCAAAGCTAAATTCAAATTTTTGCCATGAACACATAAAGCACTCAGGTTTTTAAAGTTTCAACCAGTGTTAATACTCAGTAGCCGCTAGTCAGCCTATTACATATAAATAAGGTTGATATGGTTGTTATGAATGTCCATCTCACAGGGTTGCTAAGAATAATAAGATGTGGAAAGGTCAATTTGTAATGTCTAGTCGCCCCTTGGGCTGAGTGTCCCGTGGTCTCTTCCTCCTGCCTGTGTGCTGAGTTCAGTATAATGGTTCTGACACCTGGCCAACACAATGCAGCGTGTTCCCGGTCTCAGGACATCTCCAGTCAGATGAATCACGTTAACAAGGGTGATGGGCCTCTGCATTAAGCACAGGTCTGTGGGCCCTGTGTTAAACTCTCACTCTCTCTCCTGAGCTGGTTGTATGAACAGTTCAAGAGAGCAACTCTTGATTAGGTGGCCTTTGGGCTGGTTTCTGAGCTTCAGTTTCCCTCTGGACAGACCTAGAGGTCTCCAAGACATAGAAAAAAACTGAGGTAATCCATGCTCTCCAACATAGTAAAGGCAAAGCATTAAGTATTGGATTTGCTTGGCACAGTACTTGCTTGCCCTTTGTAAGGTGCAATAATGTATCTTGATTCTCATGTGGTTTCTTGGGTCTGCTCTTTAAGTTAGAAATCTGGAAAGGAGGAGGCTTATGTTTAGTGTCCCTAAACATACAACACTTCTAGCTAAAAGACACAAATGTTTCTACTCCAGGGTTTTAGCAACCATTGAGAAATGTGTGCATGTCCCCAGAGGAAGGTCAGTCAGTATGATCTTTCCTTAGTTACCAACCATGAATGATGTGGATTTGATTACCCGAAAGGCTGGCTTGTCTCCAGTATGGGGGTGGGGCATGAGAAATATTCAGGAGGTGGCACCAGTGGGGCTTGGTGGTTGACTGGACGAAGCAGGAAAGGTGAGGGAGGTACTTATGTTGACAGGGGTCCTCTAGCACAAGGGTTAGCCAAGTACAGCCAGGATTTGGCGTTATCTTTTTATTTGGGAATACTCGACTCCCATCTGTTTTGTAAATAATGTCTTAATGGAACACAACCGCACTTATGTGTTTGTATGTCTATAGCTCTTTTCATGCTGCAGTGACAAAACTGAGTAATTGCAACTGAGAACATACGCCTAAAATTTATACTTTCTCTCTTTACAGAATACATTTTCTGACTCTTGCTTTGGAATCAAAGAGATTTCTCAGTATCTTCCCCAATCATACTTCCCCAAACTGCCTCAGCTTCTCCTCACTGCCTACAAACTAGCCTCACTGTGACCCAAAGGGCACAAAGCCCCTGTAGAATAAGAGAAAATCAGGGGTGGAATAGCGTATCAGTGGCCACCCGTCGCAGTTCCTTATATGTGGCTAGAACCTCCCACTGATGCTTCCTCGGGACATTTTGGCTGGGTGGGGGAACACCGTCACATGAAGTAGCCCGCTCACCTTCTGTGAGCCAGGAAATCCTGGCTGACGGGAAATGATTCCATGCATTGACCTAACATTTAGCGGAAAAGGAACATGGTTACTGTTTTATTGTTTATGACTCCTCCTCTCTAGCCCTTGAAGGAGGAAGTGCTCATTGCCAGTAGGGTGGAGTGTGCTGCCTGATGGTGGGTGGGTATGTAGTGGGGAGGCCTCAAAAATCTGAAGCAGCCCATTTGCTCTGGTAACGAGCACTGGGTGGAGCCCAAGTGGGATGATGGAGGCATGTGACTGGAAAGGATGAGAGGAGCTGCCCGTGAGGAAGGAGTCAGAGGCATGGAGCTATCTCAGGTTTCTCTCCAGTGTGGCTGGAGTGGCATTTGGGCTTGTGAGTGTATTTCTAGAGACATACACTAGTTGAAATGTCCTTTAAAGGAGAACAAAGGGGCCTAGTGGTGTAGGAGAATTTGAGTTGTGTCTCTACCACTGAGATTCCCATTCATCAGTCTTATATTTTCAATGCAAAGATCTTCCAAGTAGCATCCTATCCATTAATTGCCTGATCATAATTGTCCAGCCATAATTGCCCAGCCTTACCTCACTGTTTGAACTCTTAGCCACACATTTACTCTTCTCTGACCTCAAATGTTACATGAAACCAGCAGGCCTGAAAGGAGAAAAGGGGATTAAGTGTTATCATTGTGGACCAGGTTGAAGGTTTTTCGGCCTAGGGTTTGCAGTGGTCTTCAGCTGTACAGCAGAAGCCCTAGGTACAAGACCTGTTTCTGTAATAAGGTTATGTGCAACCTTTTGCCATCTTTGTGCCTTAGTTTTCTCCTCTGTAAAACAAGAGCTGGAGCTAGAACAGGGCTCCAAATGCTCCTTTTTGAGCAATGAGCCAAAGAACCACAGGCTGGGCAGCAGTGTGAATTCTGAGCCTGGGTTTCCAAGGCATGTTGTCCAGCTTTCAGCCTAGCAGCTTTTCTGTTACACAGAGCAAATTTCCTTCACAACTCTTGTTACCACTGCATTTCCACTGATAGAGACAAAAAAAGTATGTAAGGGGACAGAAATGTTTAGTACACTGATCTGATCATTACACACTGGCTATATGTATTGAATTATCACACTGTGATCCATAAATTAAAGTAATAATAAAAAGAAAAAAGCCTAGAATCAATCAACTTCATCAGTATTTCTCAGTGCACATTGCATATTTCAGTAAAGTAACAAAAGCTGGTATGTGATACATGGATGAGCATTTTTAATTTTCATAGTTACTGTACTTATTTTAATGTCTATCAAGAAAAATGTAACATGTGTATCAGGTATATGATATAATTGATACTGTTCCTTAGGTGAAGCTAATTGTTTGAAGCAAGAAAATAAGTAAATAACAGCACCAATAGTATAGGAATATAGCTAACATAACTGACATTGGGGAAAAAATGACCTGTGCATGGCCTCTTGGCACTGACATGCTAGAATTCTTCCTCCTCTTCCTCTCATGTTTTCTCCCACTTCCTTTCTGTGGCTGTGTGCTCTTCTGGAGAAAGGGCATGGCCAGTGTTTTCCATTTTCCCCAGCTATTCCCCTTGTAGGTATCTTCCCAAAAGAGTTAAAGATGTCATATTGCAGCCATACATGCATGCCCATGTTCATAGCAGCACAACTCATAACAGCTAAGTCTCAGAAGCAGCCCATATGTCCGTCCATCAACAGATGAATGAAGAAAATGTGGCATTTACATACAATGGAGAACTACTCCACCATAAAGAAGGATAAACTTACATCATTTGTAGGAAAATGGATGCACCTTGAGACCATAATGTTAAGTGAAATAAATCAGACACGCAAGCTTAACTATTGCATGTTTTCTCTTATATGAGAAATCCAAAGTATCAATAATTTAAAGAGCAAAATAAAAGCTAGATAATAGGGTATAGGGAGATAGATCTTTTGCAGAGGAAAGGGGGCTGACAGATGGTGGAGGTGGGGAGGGAGGGGATAAGAAAGGGAAGAAAGGAATTTGGATGTGTCATGTACATGTACCAACTCCACACAATGAATATAACCATTATGTACAGCAAACATGTACTAATGAAAGTTCAAAAAGTATTTTCAGATTTTAAACAGTGGCCTTGACATACTCAAGGTTTGTGCTCAGCGGGTCCTCTTGGTCCTCCCCAGGAGAGTCCTCTGCTTTGTCAGGGAAGCTTCCCTACCTGCAGTTTCTGATGTGGTACTTGGAACTAGCAGGAAGCAAACCCAAATGAAAGCAGGAAAAACAGCCCTGCGGAGAGTGCATTTCACTTGGGATTAGAGAAGGCCTTCTCTGGCTCCGTTAGCAGAACACTTAATACGCTCATGCTTGAAAAAGCAAACCTGCAGAATTATCAGCCAGTAAATTGCAGTTTTGTAGACTGTGGACTCTGTTTTGCTCTTTTTTAACCATAAGGCCCCACTTGTTCTTATTTACATTTTGGGCATGAAATCATTTCCTAGAGTCTCTTTGTCACGCATCCTTAATAGGAGAATGCATGTCTTCTTTCCTTGTTCCTCAGTTTGTCTACAATGTTGAGGGAAGGCAATGGGAAATGGATGACTATTTTCTGATGTTGGACATGCGCAGGTTGTTAGTAGCTGATCAAGTGTGGTGTGCCATGGTGAACAAACCTTTTCCCTAACTTGGCTTACCCATCTATCTGTGGATCTGTGTTTCTTACTTAAATAAGTATGGGCCTTACTTTCTTTGATTGCTGCATTAGAAGTATGCTTTTCTTCCACAGGATTTTTATTTTGTAAAGATTGAAGAGGCACTGTAAAACAAACAAACAAACAAACAAAAACCAACGAACCCTCAGCCCACGTATGAGTGTGTTGAATTTTAGATATTAAATAAATACAGTTTTTTTTTTGAACTGGGAACTAAGTCCAGAGCCACAAGCATGCTAAGCAAGGACTCTGCCACTGAGCTATATATCCCCAGTCCCAGTCCTTTTATTTTTATTGTAAGACAGGATCTTGTTGAATTTCCTGGGCTGACCTCAAACTTCAGATCCTCCTTCCTCAGCCTCCAGAGTACCTGGGGTTACAGGTGTGTGCTACCAGGCCTGGCTACTTTTTTTCAATTTTTACAACCTTGACAATTCCTTGTAGTAGACGTTATAGATGAGGCAAAGATGAATATGATATAAGTCAAGATGGCAAGTGAATTTTTTCTCATGTGCTAGTTCTTACAGAGTGGGCTATCCTTGGGGAGTGCTGTGTGGAGGTGGATTTTAAGGATAAGCAGAGGAGTGTCATTGTTGCTTAGCTATGTCCTTCAAAGCTCAGGAGGGGCAGTTGGGCACACAAATGTCACATCATTGCTGTCAAAAGCACAATCCCTGCTTTGGGGAAGTCAAACCTAATAGGGTGTGAAATTCATCTAGAAGAAATGAATAGCTACTGAGCATAGAGACGGTGGTGGGCACATTTATATGTGCTGTGTCTTGAATCCTTCAGACAATCAGAGAGGACTGAGTTACCATTTGCAGGACAGTTCTTCAGGTGACCTTGGACCCACCTAGTTCTTTTTCCTTTCCTCTAGTAGGTCTCAAGAATAACTGCAATGTGCTGGGAATACAGCATCCTGAGATATGAAGAGAAGCTGGAATAACCCAAGCTCCGGTCCAGCCTACTGTCTCAGAAACAGGATGTCCTTCCTTCTTCATCCTTAAGGCAAGTGTTGCAAGGTGAGACCGAAGAAGCAGTGATTAGGTCACTCTCCAGCACCATGAGAAATCAATTCATTTTCTTTATGAATTATTACCCAGCCTGTGGCATTCTTTTATAGCAACATGAAATTGACTAAGCACTCCTTGATGTTTTGTCCCGGCACTGCCTGGGACGCCGGGTATAAATCCTGGGGCAGGCTGCTCTCCAGGACCCCTTCGCTGTTGTGCAAGCGGAGTTCACACAGTGAAACTCTGCCCACCCTGGGCCATTTTCCTTGACATTAGGTGATGGGCTGGGAGGGATCCTGAGCTTCAGTTTTCCCTTGCTGTCTAACTGTAAGGAATAAGTCTGTTTCATGTAATATTTGTGTGTGTGTGTGTGCATGTGTTCCATATTACTGGTAACTGTGTACCATGAAACTGCTTCACACTATTCTCATTTTATAAATGAGGAAACAGAATATCTTAAGTTCATGTTTTGTTGATGTACCTGAATACTACAGATTGGGTAATACATATGGAAGGAGAAGAAATTTATTTCTTACTGTTCTGGAGGCTGAGAAGTCAGGATCAGTGTGCTGGCATTTCATTTTCTTTTTACATCATCCGCTAGCAGAAGAGAGAAGGACAAGAAAAGGAGAGCAAGAAAGAAAGAGGAACCCAAGCTTGCTTTAAAAACAAGCCCACTCCTGTGGTAGCTGCCTCAAGCCACTCAGGAGGGCAGAGCCTTCATGGCCTACCTGCTCTGCCTGGGTCCCACCACCCGACACTTCATTGAGGGTGAAGTTTCCAACACAGCAATTTGGGGAGACACATTGAAACCTTAGCATGGAGTCTCAGCCTTAAGGTCTTACAAAGTAAGAAGTGGTGGAAATGCAATTGGAACCAGAAGCTGTGTGTGTGTGTGTGTGTGTGTGTGTGTGTGTGTGTGTGTGTGTGTGTATTAACATTTTAAACTGGAGTGTTCAGATGGAGTCCTTTGAAGAACCTGAGGTAAAATATAGGTAGTTTAAGATGCATCAAAGCGCAATAACCTTGAGTTTGGCTTGTGAGCTTCTGTTGGGTGGATGCACCTGTGTGACAATCACTCGGACCAAGGAAGAATGCTCTCCCCTCGTGGGAGCTTCCCCCGGTTCCTTTCTGTCAGTAATGATTCCACTGAGAGATAAATTATTCTTTTGATATTTGGTACCTGGATTAATCTAGACTATTTTCCAATTTCTCATAAATGGAATTACATAGTAATTTCACTGTTGTGTCTGCTCTCTTTGTTCAAGATAATGCCTAAAGGATTCAT
>PVJO010031819.1:0-13894 GCA_004026905.1 Hystrix cristata
ATGTCATAAAGTATTTTAAATTCATATTCTTATTTGGCCACAGCCCAATTTCTGTCAGACCCATGTTAATTTGTATGAATGTGGAGCACATTCTTAACAATAGATAAAATATTATATTACCTCAGTGCCCTCTAATGATAGCTTATCTTTACTATCAATGGCTCTTTCTTTCTGAATATGATCTTCTGAGATGGTTTAAAACATTGAGCATGTACACACTGAAGGAAAACGTGCTTGCTGAAATACATTTTTCACTTTGTGGGTGAAACTTCCCTGGGACAGCCCAGGAGACTCCACCCCTTGAAGAAAAAACTTGGATCCATGTGTTTGGCAGATGATTAAAGCAAGCTCTGTTTACAGGTTTTTCTTTTACCCAGTAAAATCAGAGAAAAGAGAAAACACTAGCGACTTTCCTCTCTGTACAGATTTTTCAACCTTAAGAGCCACGGACCCAGTGCTCCCCTCAAACGAGCACATTGGATTCATGTTGGCAGGTTCGCCAATAAACAGCAGAGCTGAAGGATCTGCCTTTCACGAGGCTGCATTTTATTTGCAGTCCTCGTATAGATCTGCTTCTTAGATGTTGGATAAGATTTTTATGAGGTCTGGGGTTGCAAGGAGTAAGTTTTACCTGGTCTTGAGCTGCACTGAGCCACCTGAAAATCTCAGCAGAAATTTTTCAAAATGCATGAATTTAGTTCAAAAGTCTACCCATTTCTTCTGTAATGTTAAAATAAATCATATTCTACTGTAAAAAGAGAAAATTATAACTTTAACTACTGAATAATAATTGATTAGCTATATGTGTATAATTTTGGCAGGGGGTGTTTTGACCAAAAATTACTTTTTAAATTCTTTCTTTTTTCTGGGAAACTAAATATGTAAAAGAAAGAAACTATCTGTTTGGAATAAGGCTTCTCGGATACTAGGATATGCTTGTCCCAAAGAAAAGCACTCAGGTTGGAAGAGAAATTTTTAACTCATATTGTGATACCCAGAATCCTGCTTCTCAGGACCAGAGTAAGTTAATGTTGCGATTTAGACATAAAATGTCCAACAAAAAGCTGATGTGTTTATAGTTAGAGATTTGAAGAGTGATTGGATCATAAAGACGAACTTTGTCAGTGGATTTAATCAATAATGGGTTCATAATTTCAGGGCATTATTGAGTGGTAATGGAAACTGGAGGTAGGGCCTAATTTAAGGAAATGGGTCATGGGGTGTGACCTTGAAGACTACATGTTATCCTTGCCCCCTTTTTCAGTGGCTCTCACTTTGCTTCCCTGGCTGCCATGAGGTGAGCTGCTCTGCTCTGCCATGCCTTTCCACAATGATGTTCTGCCTTACTGCAGATTGATAGTGACACAACTAACTAACCATGGACTGAGACCTCCGAAACCAGGAGCCAAAATAAAACTTTCCTCCTATTTGCTACATACCCATATTTTGTCACAGCAATGAAAACCTAATACAGTTAGGTATAAAAATTGTTAGATCATTTCATTTTACAAACTCATAGTCTTGGGAGACACCATGAATAGAAAGTAAGATTATACTTTTAACATGAAATCTGTAAGTAATAATAATATAGTCAACACTTCAGACAAATAATCATAAGAGCAAAATACTATTTAAAGCTGAAGAAAACAAGGAGACCACAATTCCCCTGCTGAAGAGAAGAGGAATAAAAAGAATAAACCATGGATGAGATAGTTGGGGAGTTAATAGTTTGTACTAGTTAGTATTACTAGACACCATCTGAGTGTCTGCTTAGCCTGCACATTCTGTGTTCTGTGGTATGTCCGATTCACCCACAACACTGTGCTACTATCAGCACACTTGACACTGTCCCCTTTTGGAGATACGTCTTAAGGAGCTACATTTCCAACTTTTCCTTGATTTCTAAGTAGGATGTTGGTAATCCAACAAATTTCCTTTTAAAATAGGCCTCTAGCACTATTCCAATACTTTCGATAAAAAAAAAAATTCGCCAAGATAGTTAGCAACAGGCTGTGAATGAGATGCAGGAAGCAGTAGGGAGGCTGTGGTAATATTGCTTGAAGGACTCATATGAAAGAACCCTTTGGCCACTTTTCCAGGCTGCTTACTTGTGGCACTGGCCGTTCACTTCCAGGAGGAGAAAGTCACTCTGTGGGAAGCTGATTATTCATTAGTAATGACACCTGTTTCCTGAGAAAGAAGCTGTCCTCAGTCAGCAAGGAAAGACTGAGGACAAAAGTCCTACTTTCCTAAGTATTTGCACGGGTGCAAAATGAACACTGGGCAAATGTACAAAGTCCTCTTCACTCTGGGCACTCGGGCCTCGTTTCAGTAACCACATTATATGTATAATGGGCAGTTAAGATCAGTACCACTTGGAACTCATTTAGAATTTATGGCTTCCCCCAACTCCTGTTTTCTGGATTCAGACTCAATTTATGGCTTGGAACACAGTGTTTCCTACAGGAAAAACTTTGAAATGTGCGAGAGAAAAAAGGGCTCTTGGAGAATATTAAATATCTCTTACAAAACACCATGCTGATGAGTAAATGAGAGTGTAAATGAATCCAGATAAAAAGTATTGTGTTTCCATGGAAATGCTCAGGGGCTTAAGAGTTAAGGGAAAAGGTTTTGTGGGGAAATGTGTTTTAGGTTATGCCAAATGCAAAACGTGTGCAAAAGCGTTCGAGATGTTTTTTCCTACAGAGATGCCGCCACATTAGTCCTTCTCAGTAATTAGTAAATTAGACAAGTAAAATTTATGTGTAAATTCAATGCAATTCATGAGCATGAATAATGACCTCCAAGTACAAACTGCAATTAAATACAGAATATTTGTAGAGTTGCCCTGGAGTAAATTCCACACTCTAAAGAAGTTGTGAATTAGGCCATGAAGAAAGAAATGAAGGCATTGACTTATGGAATTTGATTTTATTTTTAATGTGGCTTTGGAATTATTTTGAATTTAGTCATTTTAAGAATGTGGATGGGAGAAGGAAACAGGATAGACTGTTTTAAGTGGGTACACAAGTCAAATTTTCATTTGTCATAACTCTAGCAGAGGATAAAAGCAAGTGGATTTTGGTAGAGTGAAAAAGAATCTGGTTGTGTTGAGTCAACTTGCAGATAGGTAATTAACTTTGCCTCCCCCTTTGACACTAAGGAATACAATGAATTCCTTGGTGTCAAGTTTTCTTTCTACATCATTACAGTGGGCAGTTTTCCCCAGTATATATGAGAAAGTGACATGGTGAATTATTGTCACTTCCTCCTCAACAAACCTCTGCTGAAATCTTAATTGGAGGCATTGTGCTGTGTCCACTTTGAAGATACAGAGATGAAAATGAGGGCTTTTGTTCGCCAAAGGCTGGTGACATCAGAGAAAGAGAAGACCCATAATAAATGAATCCAGTAGATGATAGTGCCAAGGGTTCCAAAATACAGAAACCAAACACCATGAGGGTCCAGAAAAGTGCTTGAAAAAACATTCATCAATTCAATTTCTTTGATGAAGCTTCTCTAAAATCTTTAATTCACACTTATACCTTCTTTATTTTTCTAAACCTTGCAGTGAAATACTGTCCACCGACCCATCCCTGTTGTGATTCCTGTGCACTCCTTCTGTGTCTATGTGTGCTGGCCCCAATCAAAGCTCCTTGGCTGCAATGTGAATTTCAAGTTTCTTTGAATCTCTGTCTGTTGTTTGCACATCACAATCTGTTAATTTTTTAAATAAAATGAAGGTCTATTGTGAAACATGTTCATTAAGCTTAATAAATTTATTTATTAAGTATAATGCATAATTATCAATGTAATAAACTTACATTTCATGAAGACTATTGGGTAAAAATCTCTCAGGGAATAATGGAAAAAATGTTACCCTGTGGAGTGAATTTAATTCTCATGGGGATCTAAACAGAATTGTGCATGCTTTTAGTTGGTTGTTAAGAATAATCCCACATCAAATATTTAGCAAAGCAAGATGATTCTTCCTAAATGTCCGGTTGTTCCTAGCAGGACAAATTTAAATAAAAACTGCACCCATCCAATTTTCATTATTATAAGCACAGACTATGACCATAATTTTCTTGCAGTATTTTCAAGTAAAATGTAATTCTATGGAAGAATTACGATACAAAGAGGAGGTTCTTGCTCAGGATTCCGAGAAACACGCACTTCAGTTAATCCATTGTGCCTTTGAGTTATTTAGTCAGAGGGGTGGTTTGAGTCAAAATCAGACCAATTTTAGTCTAATACTATCAGTGGGGGGGTACTGGGATCAAGTAGGTGGGCTTGCAAATTGCCTTTTCAAATGGTTCCCCTGACAAATGGCTGGAGCCCAAGTGGATACACACAGGAAGTATCAAAATAGTACTTCCACGGCTCCCAAATGGGGCCTATTTCTGGGGCATTCCGAAATGCTGTAGCTGACACCAGTTACAAAGAGACTGTACTATCAAGAGTTGGCATGAACACAGAATGTCAGCTTTTACTGTGACTGTTTAGGGGCTGAGAAAAGTGCAGTATTGTAGAAAGTGCTTCTCCCAAGGCACAAGGTACTTGCCAACCTCGGATTGCTGGCAAAGTTATGAACCACGAGAAAGAAGTCGCTAAAGAGCAGAAAAAGTGGAGAGATGCCATTTCCTTGAAATCGCGCAATTTCACTGAGTTTATAATTCAGACTGTCCCACGTAAGAGTAAGCTGCACCTTTATTTTGCATAATTTCTTAGACAATGATTACTCTTCAACCTTCTGCAATGCACTGATCCTTTCTGCATTCATTCATTTCATTCAACATTTATTGAGCATCTTGTAAATGCCAGACCTTGTGCTAATTGATGAGAATGTGATGATGATTAAAGTATAGGCCCTGACATCAAAGAGCTCACTGTCTAGAAGAGGAGAAAGATGCTCCCCAAATCATGATTTGAAATGATTATTGTGGGCCGGGCATGCTGGTGCAGACCTGTAATCGCAGCACACTGGGAAGCTGAGGCTGAGAGACCAAATGTTCAAGCCTGTGCTTGGCAACTTAGTGAGATTCTGTCTCAAAAATATACATATTAAAAAACAAAGACCGGGGATGCAGTACAGTGCAAAGGCCTTGGGCTCCATCCCCAGTATCACAAAAAATAAAATAATGAAATAAGAACTCTGCTACACAGTTTCCTCAGCCTCGGCACTGCCCAGAGACCCCCTTGTTTCAGGGCTTTCCTGTGCATCGTGGAGTCTTGTGCACATCCCTAACTTCTACCCACTCTGTGGAAGTAGCACACCAGCAGGCCGATAACCACACAAACCTCCAGACACTGTCGAATATTCCAGGGAGGCAAAATCATTCCTGGATGGAAACCACCATGCTGAAAACACTTCTCAGGGATTGTGGAAGCACAGGGAACGGAGTCCTAATTCCATCTAGAGGCACCTGCAGCTTGCATTTGGGTTTCGAAGTTCATTCATTCAAGAACTATAGTGGGCACCTCTCAGAGGCAAAGTGCTAGATCATGAGTGGAGGGAAGTAGGAGTGTCTCCAGTGGAAGGAAGTATATCTGTGACTTGCCCTCTGTGAGCTGCAAACTGGGAAGATGAAGCTAAAAGCTAATGATGACCCAGTCCAAGAAAAGCCTTCAGACTCACACCAAGACCTTTAGAGCTTTGCGTTTTACCCTGTGTGTGATGAGAGGCTACTGGAAGATTTTAAGCAAGAGATTTTTATGCATGAATCACAAAGGCTGTGTGTTCACTTGGCAAAACAATTTATGGAAAAATCAAACATTCTGTCAACCACTGCCCAGCCCAGAACAAATACCCATTGTGTCTAGGTCTCCTCCCTGAATGAATCTCACAGATGATCTGTCAGGACGGAGTTCCCTGGGCTTAGAGCTCCTTCAGGGAAATCCACTGCTACTCTTCCTCTAAAAGACTTGCTTTTGTGATGGCTGTGAGGTGCAGGCTCTTTGCTATGTGTCCCGGACGCTCTGCCATCCAAGCTACGACAGGAAGAAACACAGGAGAAACCCAAATAGATAAAGCAAGGTGCGGAGCCCTGTCTATTTCACCAGTGCCCCGATTTCTAACTTCCAACATATAAATTTTCCCTTTTGAGAAAGGAACTTTGCTACTTAGTTGTGGAGGGCTTACGGCGGGGCTCCCAGATTAAGCGAAAGTCGTCGGAAATTGTTTTACACACAAGAAGCACAGGGATTGTTCATTGCTAGTTTGGCCCTCTACCATTAATTCTAATTATCTCAAAATGCAAACGTGCTCAAATTTCCTGCAGATGATATTATTTTCTTCTTGACATCAGACATAAAAGAAAGAAAAATAAACACAGGATAGTGACAACATTAAGCTGGTGGTCATTTTTCTGTAATATTTCAAATTCAATTCCAGACCAGATTCTCTGTTTTGGCCCGGAGATTAGGGTAGTCCTGCTCTGATGAAAGTCTTGACTTTCCAGTTAGCTTAATTAAGTGAAAAAGGGAGGAATCCTGGAGGAGAGCGGTCTGGTTTACATCAGGGTTAGAGTTTTGGTTTTTCTAACTCACCACAGATTTTTGCTGTTTTATGTTTTCAACATTTTTCTGGTTCTTGATAGAAAAGCCAGTTCCGTTTTTGAAATGAGCTAACCCCAAGTGACTTGGCACTTTTGTTAAATGCGTGGTAGTTTGGGCGATGGCAGGCCAGAGTCTGAAGGATTCTGTAGGTTTCAGTGTGGTCTCCAACATTTGGGAGAGGATAGGCAATTATGATAGCAAAGGTGAGAGATGGATCCAGTCCTCAGAAATGTATAAGCATTATTAAAATTAGACCATTTATCAAAACACTTTCATTATATTAAAAAATCAGTTACTGAGTAAATGCCACCTGCTGTGGCGACCGTGCTATGGTAGATTCACGACACAGGTCTTTAAAATTTGAACTTAATTCTGGCCTGTTCGCGTCTTTGTGTACGCATCAGACAGATACTTAAGGCAAACAACTAACTCCAAGTTGTCTGAGCTTTTCCGGGTTGGTCTACAGTGTCGTGGTCTCAGTGCCGAAAGTTGCTCATCCTAGGTCTTCCTTCAGCCCTGTCAAGCCAGGAGGGGTCACCCCCTTCTGCTCCATAATGCAGAACAATTCCTGGGGAGAGCATGCACCTCTAGAAACTAAGTTGCTCAGGCATGATTTCTGCCTTACACTAGATATTAACAGTTACTGGCTGTATTAGTTACCTTTCCAGAACCGGTGATTTTCAAGAGAGCAGATTTAACAGAGGATATTTACAAGTTACAATATTCACCCATAAGCCAAATGCAGGAAGTGCCAAATGTCTATGTAGGCGCTGGAGACCCAAAGGGTCCGATCAAGGGCGGGGAGCCCACAGCACTGTCCGGTGTACTACATCCGTGTCTGCAGATGACGGCTGAAGAAATCTTTACTGGAACCAGGATACGATGCTCACAGAAGAGATGATCGCCAGAGCTCCTCCGAAGCAACAGCAGCCATCCTCAATGACAGCAAGGCCCCGAGTTCCTTACTCGAGAATAGCCGAGTTCCTTTTGGGAGAACCAGCCACAGCAGAGCTTCTCCTGGGAAACAGCCCACCACTCGTTTCTGCTCCTGTTCTGCTTTATGTTGCATCAGCAACAGTCCTCAGGTGGATCCTCTATGCCCAGAATCACACCAACTCAGTCCAGCTGGGCGTTCTGGCTCAAGCTGACCACAGTAACGAGTCCACCACACTGGTGTTCAGACTTTTCCTCATTCACGGTTAATGAAACAGGCACTCAGTGAGGGCCAGGCAGGAGGAACATTTCTATTGGCCATCAGCACTAGACAAGAGGCAGCAGGCAGATCACAGCGAGCACGTACTCCCTGCTTCTCAAGTCTCGCCATGTAAACAATTCACATTTGTTTCATCAGCACACAGGAGTACTCTGGGCACCTGTCAGTGTCATGGGCAGGATATCAGCCAATGCAGCCTTTCAGTGGGGTGCTGCCCACCATCCATCCAAGGACTGTGTGCATGTGAAACATGCACTGTGGAGGGCCGTCTGACTAAGGCTAAGTCACCGCTTCCTTTTCTTTTCTAATGTTTCACTTACTCAAATATTTATTGGGCACTTGCCCCTGTACATTAAAATAAGACAGTGGTGATGGGGAGAATGGGAAGAAGTTAAAATACTTACTTGCCTCATCAAGGAGAATGGTCGGTAGAGCTTAATATTTTTTTAGTAAGGGAGATGGATCTTAGGGCCTTCAGTCTGCCTGCCTCAGCCTCCCAAAGTCCCTGCTTGGATTCTAGGCATGTGCCACTGGCTAGATTTGGCTACACTGCTTAATTCTTAATATCGAGAATTAGAGGAATCAGAATTAACAAGTGAGTTTATACCTTCTACATACCCAATAGAAGAATTGCAAAAGAAAATACCATAGGTATTAAGAGCAAGTAGCACCAAAACCTTAAAAGCAGAGAAAATAAAATGAAAAAACAGAAAAAATAAAGTAAAATGAAAGAAGATAAAAACATTCTTATTATCACAAAAGTTGAAAAATGCAAATGTATTCATATATATATATATATATATATATATATATATATATATATGAATGACATGTTGAAAATAACCAAAGGTTAAAAAGACTTAAGGAATCAGCTTTTTTGATATACAGCATGTTTGCAAAAAATGGAACCCTTTAAAGTGTACATATCAAGGAGTTTGGACAAATTTTACACAACACGACACAAAACCACAAGTAAGACATAAAGATTTGCAGCATCTCAAAAAGCATCCCTTTCCAGGGAGTGAGTTCCTTGTCCCCTTCCCCGGCATGACTCTAGGGTCAATTTTGTGCTGATCATTTTGAAAATGTCAACTGAATAAATAATTTTCTAAAATAAAGATTACTGAAGTAATGGATTACAAATGAAGTAGAAAATGGGAAGAACCAAGAAAATAGATTGCACGTTTTTAAAGTCACTGAACCATGTCGGGTCAAGGGACAGAGTCTCGGAGACATTTGAAGGGTTACAATGCAGACTCTCTGGTTCTACTTTGGTCCAAATGATACATCCATGTTTCCAAAACCAACATTTAATTTTCTCCCTTTTTTAACCTCCAAGTAATGATTGAGACACTTAACAATTCCACTGGCTGCTCATACCTCCTTGAGAACCTGTCTCCATTTATTTTTCCCTCGGTTTCACTGCCACAAGCCCTTTTGGCATTTGCCAAACAATTCCTGACATTCAAGGTATTCAACAGTGAGTTGCAGGTATGATATACATCACGCAAAATAATAAATTAAAAATAATGTATCATTAAATATTGATGGTGGGGCTGAGATAGTGATCTAAAATTATGGTAGACAAGATTGGGCAAACATCATTCCACAAAATTATAATTTAAGTATGCGTTATTTTGATTTAATTTAGGGTGATGCTAATGAATAAGTGTTCCTTGTTGGAGTGGTTTGTGTTCTTCTCTGAATACGAGAGAGAAGAGAAAGAGGGAGACTGTGATCTAACAGTCACCATGTGACTGATCTACACACTCATATGGGTGAAATGTGGCAGGAAAGAAAGCCGCCAAGAGCAGGGAAAGAGGGCAAGTCAGGATGTGTTGTGCTATCTGGCCACAAGTTTCTAAAATCAAAAACTTTCTTTTGTTCTACCACCAACTTTGAGTTCTCCTAATGCACAATGCACAGAAATAAGTACTTTGCTATGCAAACATCATCACAAATAGCCACGAGCAGGCCCTCGATCAAAGCTGCTTCTCAAATCCTTTCCGTTGTAACCCTTTCCTGGCCTTCTTTCTCAACAGCACATTTTCTTATTCAGCTAAAATATTCACTGAAAAACTATTCAGCATGGCCCCTGGAGGAGCCGTAGGGTTCAAAGGCTCAGTGAGCTCCAAGGATCTTCAGCAGAGTCCATAACAAAGGTTCTCTGCTAGGCATTGGGAGGAATCCACTGCAGTGTGGACACCAGCACAGGCCTGGAAAATACGAGCATGTAGTGGGGGAGACCAGACATACACTGATGGTAAGGGGAGAACATACCCAAAGAAACATCCATAACACTTCCCGTGCTGTGAATATTCTGAGCAACGAACAGGGTAGCACTCAGATTGTGGAGCCCAGGAAAGCTTCATGGGAAGGTGGGCTTGAGATAGACTGGAGGGATATATAGGATTTTTAAATGTGGCAAAGAAGGAACAGAGATCGAAGTGTCAAGCAATAGGTCCTGTGCTGAATGCCGCTGCCTTTGATTCTCCAAATGTCTCCTTAATTTATCACACTGGCCACGATAGGCGGATTTTGCTCCCTGGAGATAAGGCTCGTGTCTGACTCCACATAAGATCCAAATCCCAACACTTACCGGCCTAGAGATAGTGTGGCCTAACTGAGATAAAACTGATTTGTCTTCTCTATCAGTTTGCTTTTCTCTCTATAATCTTTCCAATGTAAGTCTCACCTATCCTCTGAATAATATTGTTTGGATGGAAGATACACATTTTGTATCAAAACCAAACAAAAGCAAACTCCGCTTGGCATTCCTCTTAATCCCCAATGACTGCCACAAGCTTGTGTGTGGGATGGGGTTACAAACTGCAAATGAAGATAGAAGGCTACTGAATAACTAAGCCTTGAAGAAACATGGGCACAGACCAACCAGAATGGACTTGACCTCATACCAGCTCATAGCAGACCTGTAAGGGCAGACACAGATTCTTTCATCCAGATTCTACAAAGACCAAGCACTCAGGACTGGCTGTCAGCACCGTTACTGACAGATTTCACAAGAGAACTTGCACCTAGGTGTCTGCACCTGGACAAGGAATAGTCAAGACAGCTCAGCATCCAGGTTACACTTGAGGCTGTGCGCCATTCCCCATGCCTCGCATGGTAAGAACAGGTAAAACTATTCTAGCCTCTCTCTCTTTCTAGGAAAGACAAAGAGCCTGCAATGCAATTGTCTACACAGCGTTTGCATCCAGCCCACATTGCAATTGTCTAGACAGCATTTGCACAGACATTTCTACCTGCAGTGACTTCTGTCCCTAAAGACTTAATTCCATCCACAACCCCATGTTAGCCACCCTCCAATCCTTACTGACTCACTTGCATGATGTGCATGTATGAATTTTCCTCAGAAGCTGGGGTCGTTGGCCCCCAGATTGTTCAAGTTCCTAAAAGTTCAGAGGTTATCCTAAGGGAGTTGAATTCTAAAGCCACCTTCCTAAGGCTTGTCACCCCACCTTGCCCAGTAGCAGCTGCCACATTTTAAGGTTTTGCCCTGTGGTGGACTGATATGGTCAACTTGAGCAGGACCACCCAGCTGGACTGAGTCAGTGTGGTTGTGGGTGTAGAAAGTCGACCTGAAGTTTATTGCCAACAAAACATAAAGGAGAAAGGGAGCAGGAGATAGGGGCTGACTCTTTCCCAGGAGAAGCTCTGTGGTGGCTGGTTCTCCTGAAGGGAACTCAGCTGTTCTCATCACAGAAGGAGCTCGGGGCCTTGATGTCATTGAGCATGGCTGCTGTCGCTTTGGGGGAGCTCTGGTCTTCATCTCTTCTGTAAGCATCATATCCTGGTTCCAGTAAAGAATTTCTTCAGCCTTTAGTGCAGACATGAGTGTACAGCAGACATTGCCGTGGGCTCCCAGCCCTTGATTGGATCTTTCAGATCCCCAGTACATAGATAGATGTTCTGCACTCTGCCTGCATTGTGTGTGTGAATGTTGTAACATGTACTTGTGCTGCGTTAAATCTGCTCTCTTGCAAGCCACTGACTCTAGAAAGGTAGCTAACACAGCCCCCCAGGTACAAAAACTCTCTCCTAGTTAAGTATCTTCCTGTGGGATGCAATAAACAAACTGTAGTCTGGACAACTCCGTGATGGAGGTAAGAAAATACTTTCTTATCTCATGTAGTTCATGAGCTAGAATCACAGTTTCATGTTGAAAGTGATTTACAGCTGCCCAAAGACTACTTCCCAGGTTCTAGGAAAACTTTTCAGAGTCCTGTGAAAAAGTTCATAAAACTTCTTGAGCATCAAATAAGACTTAAAACAAAAGGTTCTGATGAGTTGGCTTTAATTGTAAAGGAACCAGAAACAGATGGATTAAATTTCCTCTTTAAATACACAAGGGATTGAAAATTAAGGGGAGAAAAAGTGATCGGCAAAATAGAGTTGGGGGCACTCCAAAGGCCAACCACTTGGAATAATCAGCTGCGCTGTGTGTCACATCAAAAGCGTAGTCAGATCAGCTGTTGAGATGCTCAGCGGAAGTTCGGGGTCACGTGGCAGGTACGGGTGGACCATGGGACCATCGTAAAGAGGTTGTGAGTACAAACAGGTGTGAACTCAAAAAGGAGGCTGGGGGAGAAAAGGTGAAAAGGGAGTGACAGAGCAGGGAAATGCATCCGAGAAGGCACCAGGAGAGGAAAGTCCATTGGAACTGAGGTAGCTGACTTTGCAGTAGCACTCAGAGGGAAGAACCCCTGTCTGACTCCAGGCCCCAGCTTCCAGCCCCTTTCTCCCTGCCAGGTATGAGCAAGGGTAAGTTTGTTCCCTACCAGTGAACCGGCACCTATAGGCTGGTCCGGGCATCCAGATGTGTGCTCAGACGCAGCAACTGGTTACAAGAAGGGTGGGAGGGGTTTGGATAGGGCAATGGGTTATATCAGATTTCTGCAGGTATAAAAACAGAATTCGACATATAAGAATATAAAAAATGAATATTGGATATCAAATATGAAAATTGCTTTCAAACTTCTTTTGTGAGTGTTTTTTAAATGCTATTTGTTGGAAGCAGTGACATTTACTAGGAAAATGAAATAATCAGGTCTGATGGAAGACACTGGAACCAAAGGGGCTAGCCCAAGACACAGAAAGCAAAAGGTGTCCATCTCAACTCTAGGAAGCCCTGGTTTAAAATCCAAGCCATACCATTTGGAAGTAGGAAAAGTTTTCTTCCACCGCTTTCAATCTTCCTTCCCCCTCAGAGCTATGTTAGCTAGAAATTATCCAGTGAAGGCCAGCTTGTCTGGAGTATCTTGGGAAAACTTTTGCAGCTTGTCACTGGTCAACCCCTCAGAATCCAAGATATTGATGAGATAACAAGGTAGCCTTAAGAGAAAGTGACATAACCAATGTTAAGAGTATCTTTATTTGTTCAACGTATTTACTGATTTTTCAAAGCATTGCACGCATCTCAGGTTCAAAGTATCCATATCACAGTTGCTCCCAATCCTTTCACACTTGACATATGCAAGAAAGAACAAAGAAAGAAAGAGTTAGCTCAAGGTGTGTCCAGAGATATAATAGATAAGACGCAAATGGAAAGGTCACTTCTCGAAGGTTTTGCAGTGACTCTGTCCTTCTCCGATTCATTCTGGGCACAGACTTTGACTCTTTAAGGCTATTGTATTTGAGTTACATTTTATTAATGTCACAAGCTTATAATTAACATACTGAACACACCATGTTTTTCTTCCACCCTCCCTAGCAGCTTAGTTTGGACAAGGGAAATCTAGATAAGAAACTATTAATTATCTTCCAGAAAAAAATAAGGCCACTTATCTTTTAGGACAAAATAGATCTGAGCACATATGAAAGTTATAACTATTTTTGCATGAAATAAATAGTCTCCTTTCTGTATTCTCCAGAAGGCGTGGCTACTTATCATTTATCTTACACTCCCGGGCTGCGCTCTTGATCTTCCTGTAACCCTTATTACTAGCAGATGAAAGGAAGCTCAGAATTTGGTCAAGCTAGAATTGGACTGCAGTTTCATTGGAATAACAACCGATGTCCTTGAAAACATTTCACTCTTGAAAAATGTCCGGGTTGTTATGTTTCTCTGGTCCTTGACCTACGGCATCAAGTCCATCTGGGTGA
>PVJO010031820.1:0-13941 GCA_004026905.1 Hystrix cristata
ACGATGGGAAGACTCGGAAGGGACCCGCCTTCACTGCACCCCTTCGCAGCTCAGTTTCTTCATTACTCATCACTATTTCCAAGCGTTAAGTGATAGTGAATTCATTACATTCCCTGGTTGCCTTTTTTGTCTTTTTGCTTTTGTGAGGATCATCAGAGATCTCTGCATTCCGTATCCAAAGGATGCAGTCGTGTTCTCGTTGGAGTCTATTTTTCAGCAGCATTTGAGATTATTGAAGTCTGCGTGCTCCTCGTTCCGTCTCCCTTTCTGGCCCTTTCTCCTCACCTCTCTGGGTTTGTGCACTAGAGCTCAGGACCAGGCTAACTTCGTCTCCATCCATGCTCTTTCCCTGGGAGATCACATAGACTTCATGGCTCTCACGGGAGGGCTTTTATCTCTACCTCTGAAGTCACTCCTGAGCTCATAGTTATCCATTCATTCATATTCATTCATCCACTCAGGAAATACTAGGTATCCTCATGGATGTTAAATCAAGAAATCCAGAGTTTTCTGGGGTTGTTCATAAAACATCTATAATGACTGAAAGTAGGAGTTGAAGGAGATTGACCCTGGGAAGCCATATGTGATTTAGCCAAGTAGGGAGAGCAAATCTTTCTTTTCCTTGTAGATGGCTCTGTTTCTAGTGATTCTAAAGTGTTCTTTATGGAGCGCCTCATCAAAATGAACATGGTGCTTGTTAAAATGGTGCATCCCCATCTCTCTCGGTTATACTAATGGAAACAGAGCTGTCAGGGGTTATTGTCAAACATCACAGACTTCAGGAACTGTTGTTTCTATAAATTTACTTTTAAATATTCCTCTGTCCTCACTCCCTTGGCTTTTGTGTTTAGTTGTTGTTTTCTTGTGTTTATTGTACCTAGCCTTCATTTTGAATTTTGCTTTTGTCCCTGAATCAGATGATATTTGCTCATCAATACCTATATAATTTTCTTGGTGCTTTTGTTGATTTAAAGTGTTTGGATTCTACTTATATGATACTATAACCAGAATCTGAGGTGTATGTGTGTGTATATATATATATATATATTTTTTTTTTAATTTTTGCAGGTTTTAAAATAGACTTTGTTTCTCAGAAGAGTTGTCAGTTCATAGCAAATCGAGAAGGACAGAATTGTCTTTTCTTCCTGCCTCCACACATGCACAGCCTCTTCCACTGTCAACAGGTTTTTAAAAATATAGTTTAAACTAGATACTTGAAAATTATGTTTATTTTCTGTCTGGTATAGGTTTTATATTATATCTTGTATACCATATGTGGAGATGTTTTATTCCTTTCTAAATGAATGTAGTTTTTCTTATTAAATGTATTAAAATATAGAACAGTATATTAAAATCCTTATTACAAGTGAGTACGATTTTTTCAAAGTCACCTTACATTTTTAACAGGTCTTACTTTAATATATCTCACTATTATATTCTTGAGTATTAAAAGACCCATGGCTATTATATCTTTTTTAGAGATTGTACCTTTCATGATTATAAAATATTCTTCTTTGTCCTTTTTAAAATGGGTTTCACCTCAAAAATGACTTTCGATAGTATTGCTACTACCACTCCTGTTTTCTTTTCTTCTTTCCTTTGACTTTTTATGAATATGAAAGTCTTTATTTAATTGTCTGTTCAGTTCAACCTTTATGTGCCAGTTTGCTTCCAAAGGATCTGTTATAATAATAACACAAGTAGATATTAATACACAGGATCATAGAATTTAAATTATCTAAATGGCAGAGTTTCTCTTTAACAACTGACGAATTTATTTTATTTTCATCAAATTATTTTTTAGTTGAACTTTCTTAATGGCTTTTTTTCTTTCTATTCTAACACTAGTCTGTCTGGTGTTAATATGTTGTATTCATCCAGTTTATTTCATGCTATATTATTTACAAGTTATATATTTAATGAAATATCTATATACTTGAAATCAAATAATGAATTAAGCAATAACATTTGCCCCTATGAAGATTATGTTCAGGGTATTCATAGTTCAATAGCTTCTTCTAGCTTTCCATCCACCAAATGGGTACAGGGAGATTTTTGGTTTTGTTTTGTTTTAATTTTGGTCATCTTTATTTTATGCTCATCATATCGCTCCTTTGACAAAAAAGTCCAGTCTTATTTGAGCAATGTAACACCTTTATTAATGTAATGTATACATGAGACTTTTTGTTTGTTTTTCACCTCAATTCTCTTGGTTTTCTTTCAGGCCTCAGAAGGAGCTGTCTCCTGTGTTTGCTTAGCTTGGGCCATCAGCTGGAGCTTTGGGTCCTGCTACCAGGCTCAGTGACGTTTCCTGGCCTGGTGTAACCTCAAACTAGAGGGACAGAAATGTATGCAAAGGTACCACAGCACAGCTGACGAGAGCTGGGACTACAGGACTGGCATACATGAGTTCCCAGAGAGGAAGTGCTTAGGTTGGGCGTTCAAAACCTGCATAAGGTCTGTATTTATACACTTCTGTCCTAACGTTTTTATCAAGACATCATCTGTATGCCCTACAAATAAGCCATTTGGAGTACCCAAATAAAATATTTTTACTGCACTCATGGTGTTGTACAAACATTACCATGATTAAAATGAAAACTGTACCTTTCAGCCCTCTTCCCAGCCTCCCAACCTAAACCACCACTAATTTAATCTTCATGGCTGTGTTGACTCTGGTCATTGTTTATTGTTCTTTTAATATAAATGCAACTATATTATAGGTAGTCTTTTATGATTGATGTCTTTCTCTTAGCATAATTTTTTTCAAGTTTTACACATATTGTAGCATGAATCATTACTTCATTTCTGTTTATTGATGAACAATTTTCTGTTGTCTGGATACAGCACATTTTGTTTGTCTACTCTTCAGGTGATGGGCACTTGCTGCACTGTTTTCATCTTTTGAATATTATGGCTAATGCTACTGTAAAATTTAAGTGCAAATTTTCGGTGAACTTGCTTTTATTTCTTTCATGCAAGGACCTGAGGAACCGGTAAACTGTTTCCCAAATTGGCCGCGTGGTTTCACCTACAGAGGAACAGCACACGAGGGCTGTAATTTCTCTACTTTCACATCAGCTTTTGTTACTGAGTCTTTTACTTATAAAGTATCTTATTTGGTGTGAGTTTTAAAAAAATGGGAAGGGCACCTAGAGATGAAGGTGGGGGGAGAGGAAGTGAAAGGAAAATAAAAAGAATTAAATTGTGTTATGTGTACCAGTGATGAATGTAATCATTATGTACTGCAAACATGTAGTAATGAAAATTTAAAAATTAACTTAATAAAACAAAGGTTTTATTATTATTCAGATAAAAGGAGACCAACAGAAGATGACTATTACTTCGAAAGATAATTTGTTATTTGCAGTCCCTAAGAGGAGGGGACATGCCAGCCACACGGGGCCACACAAGAAGCACCAGGGTTGATCAGGAGGCAGAAGGGACAAACACACAGAAAGTAAACTGTTGCATTCTGTACAGGAAGAGCAGGCCAGTGTAAGCTGATCCGTGACTGGCTAGTTTAAATAACTTCACAACACACTCATTTGCTAGGCACAGGGGCTTCCTGTAGTTGGCAGCTATCTTGTCCTGGGATAATTGGGCAGGGAAAATTGCATCCAACTGCAAGAGCTCTACAGAAGTGGTGGCTGGACGTGTGGGCTCTGGGTTGACAAGGATGCCCACAGGGGAGTTGCCAGCTGTGGCTACTAATTAACTCATAGACAAGATGCAGTTTGTCTGGAATCAGCAAGTATCCAAATATCAGGGCACCAAGAATACCTACAATAAAAATACATGGTTAATATGGAGCTAAATGACAACTTGACGTGGTCTTGATTTGCATCTCCCTGCTGCACGGACTTTCTCATTTTATGCAATTTGACTGAATGTCTTCACTATGTCAGACATCATTCTAAATACAAAGGTGATACATTGACATCTGAATGTCCTCTCAAAGTTCCATGTGCTCATAGATGGGGCTTTGGCCAGGTGATTGGATCATAGGAATGTGATACTCATCAGTCGATCAGTCCACTGATGAATTTATGGCTAAATGTGATGTTGAAAGGAGAATCCTGATGGGAGGGCAGGTCACTGGGGTGGTGGCCTGGGAAGGTCTCTGCCCCTCTCTTTTCGCTCCATCTCTCTTCTTTGCTGCCTATCATGAGCTGGTTCTCTTCCACCAGGGCCCTCTGCCATGCTGCCCCGCCTTGGAGCCAGATGATGGTGCACTGAAACCTCTACAAACTATGAACTAAATAAATCTTTCCTCCTTACAGTCATGATTCTGGGTATTAAGTGTCTCAGCAAGGAGAAAGTAACTGAAGTAAAGGGATATAAGTGTCTCATTGCTTTTTGGACTGCTGCTACAAAATATCACAAACTGTGTGTCTTACGAACAACAGATGGTTATTTCTGAGGGATCTGGAAGATTTAAGTCTCAAATCACTAGCAGAATTGGTGTTTGAAAAGGACTCACTTTCTGGTTCATAAATTGTGCCTTTTCACTGGGTGCTCACGTAGTGGAGGGGAATGAGCTCCCTAGGACTTATTTTGTGAGGGCTCTAGTTCTCTTCCTGGGAGCTCTTCTCATAAACTATCTCCATAGAATGTCGCCTCAAAGCCTGGGATTCCAGTAGACAAATTTGGAGGTGCCGAGACATCCAGGCCCAGGATGCCTGACGAAGGGGAGAACCCCACACTCATGATAGATTACGCAAACAGTAAACAGTCTTTTAGAGTCAAATTTTGTAATGGAAGTAAAACAATGACGTGATTAGGGCTGATAGGTGTTTTATCTGGGGAAGAATGATTAAAACCTCCATGAGGAGATGGCCCTCAGCAGAGAGCTGGATTGTAATGCAAGTTGGTTGCATAGAGAAGTGAAGCAAGGGAATTCCAGGCAGAGGGAGCAGCGAGCTCACGATCCTCAGCTCACTCAGTCTTGGAAAGTTCATCGAGCAGAAGGCAGCAGAATGTGAAGCAGCACAGGGAACTTGGAAGAGAATTCGAAGAATCAGCCGTGAACCTAATTGTGCAGAACATTGAGAAGGTGATGTAGTGCTAGTTTGCTAGGCAGGCCAAAGTGAGACAACACAACTGCAACATTGAATTGTCTCCTAGCTCTGGAGGCCGGAAGTCCCAAATCAAGATGTCAGCTCAGCTGCGCTCCCTCTGGGTGAGAGATGAATGCTCCGTCGCCCCTTCCTAGCACTGGGGCTTTATCAGAAACCTTTGTCATTCTTTGACTGATAGATACATGACTGTGCGCGGCATTCTCCCAGCTGTCTCTGTCTCTGGCTCCGTCTTCTTACAAGAATATTGGTCACATTGGACTATGGGTCTGCACACACCGCAATTTAGCTAATTACATCTTCAGTTTTGCTATTCCCAAAGAAGTTCACCTTCTAAAGTACTAGAGATTAGGATTTCAGCATGTACTTTTGGAGGAGGGTACAATTCAGCCCAAAACATGGTGACTGCTAAACTATGTAGCAAACCCCCCAACACTAACTTCGTAGAACTTGCTGATAAAAATGATGTGGAAAGATAAGGGAAGAAAAGAGATTGAGGAAAATTCCTTAACTGTTGGGTCGTGTGCGTGGCCTTTTAGTAAGATGGGCAAGACTAAGGGAAGAATGTTTGGTGATGCATAAAAGTGAAGAGTTCCACTTTTAACATGGTGAGTTTAAATACCTGTGTTGTCATCAGAATCTCACCTCTGATTCTTGGGTAACTATCCCGGGAGGGAGATGAACCTTTGGATTTCTTGGCATCTTGGAAGGTGTTACAAACTAGCAGAATAAGAAGGCAGAGAAGAGAATATAGCCAGTGGGATGAATCTTCATCACTTCAGTATTAGAGGAGAAATGTTAGGCCATAAAAGCTCTTTATTGGGGAGAGAAATTAATTGGTTCAAAGCAACCAGAGAGAGTAGTGCCACCAATATCAAGAGGAAGGAGAGAAAACTGTGCTCACACACTTACTCTGGTCAACAATTCAAGTGGGATTTAAAGAGAGGAAGGCAAAAATTTTGGTAAATCCAAACTCTTCTGCATTCAGTGGCGCTCCAGGTACACGATTCAGGAATATACTGTCAAACATTCAATAGTAGTTATTAAACTATTCACACAGACTGAAATTTTAAATGATTTTATGTGTTTTACTTTTGTTTTTGTCTGGGAGTGACACTGTTGGTATCATAAAAAGACAAGCAGAACTCCTAAGTATGAAATACAGGCATTCTCCTTTTAATGACCGAGTCCCATGCCTGAGACAATGTTGTTAAATGAATTGCTCCCTAAATGAGGAACTGTGTATAGTATGTATGTACATTACAATATTCAGAAGGAAGAAATGGGCAAAGGGAACTCTAACTTGACGGCTTTGCTTTTATTTGCATAATGGTTATAGGTAGCACTGTAATGTATAACAGAACATAAAACTAAAGTACTGTACTATATGGTACAATCAGCAAAAATTACAGCACTGTATTGTAGAAGAAGCATCCATAAGGTCACACTGCTGGTCATGTTCCTGCATCGTTAGTCCCAATGTGGGTCATAAATCCAAGCGGAGGTTTGCAAGTCAGAACAGTCGTTAAACAGGTAGGTCATTAAACAAAGACCATCTATAAAAGTAAATACACATTCTTTATGGGTGCATATAAATAAATAAACATGTACATGTGTATTTTATGTATACTCCATGCATGTATGTATAAAATTGTGTTTATAATTATTTTGGCCACCAGGGTACTCTGTTAAGGAATAAAACAAATAAAAAATATCCAACAAATGACGTCTATTCTAAATAAGTGAATAACTCCTAGAACAAGGTAAAAATTAGGTAAACAGGTAACAAATAAGCAAAAGATATTAGCATAAACACCGATGTGGCTGATAAACGCTTTAAAGCTTATCAAAACATAGAAACATCAAGAATGTTCACTAGATAAATATAACTTTAATATATATAGTAAAGAATAATTAAATAAGAACCAATATGAGCAGAGTGTCAAAGAGCAAAGGAAGTGGGATTTTTTTGGCAAGGTAGTTTTATCATGTTTTTTGAATGATGCATACAGTCTGGAAGTTTAAATGCTAGAGAAAGCAATAAAAATCTTGGCATTTACAATACAGTGAGGGTTCTTGGATGGCACACTGACATCCGCGCAGTGACAGTTTGTAAAGTAGATCTAGGACTTCTCATAAAGGAAAGCAGGCTTATAAAGCTATACCAGTGAAAATTAATTCCATGGAAGTAAGCTGACATTTATATCTATGTGACTTTCTGATACTACTAGTTCTTCATATCTCTGAGGTTCTCTACTCTCTTTATTCTTATATTACTACATATTCCATGGACTTTGCCACAGAATTGGGCAACTACATCCAGGGAGTGTACATGTAGTTGAATGGTTTTGTTGAAACCATCTAATCTACATTCAATCAAAAAGGAACTGTGGAATGAATATAACTATTCATATATATATATATATATATCTTTTGTTTTTGGAATTGTTGAATATATATAATGATCTTGTGCTTGTAATTTTACACAATATGTTCTTTTATCCACTCTGGATTTCCCTAGCAAAGTCAACCCTGAGGGCAGAAATGACTCAGGAAATTTCTGTCTCTATCGCTTTCTGTGTCATCTTAAATATTTCAAAAAAAACCACAACAACATGCTAAAATATTCATAAATTCTTTCTCTTATAGAAACTGAGAAATGCTTAACTTTCACAAATTGTCAAAAAAGCAATGTCTGATTTCAAATAAGCAATTGATCTAGTTTATATTTTTGTTGATGCAATATCAAATAGGATGCTGATTTAACATTGTTAAGTGTCACTAATGAACTCTTTCAAACTTTGAAAGCACATAAGGCTTAATAAAATTGCTTTAAAATATATATGAGTTTCTAACTTTATTTTTAGTATTATTTTACCGTTCATACAAATCTAGTAAGAATTACCCCCCCAAAATAAAAATTTTACAAATCAAACCCTTTTTTGAATAAGATAGAATACCTTAAATAAAATAAAGTTGAACTCTGTATTAACACAACATGATGAAGTATTAAGTCAGTGAAGCGAACAGGGCTTAATATTAGTAAAGATAACAGGTCAGATGAATATGCCAAATAGCAACTAATAATAGCAACTGCTACCTGCTCTTTCTGTGGGATGATACTTTGTGTAATATATGGTATAATTATCTCAGTTTATCCTTACTCTTACTCCTTATAGCAGAAGATGTTAGTAATTCATAGATCACACAGAAAATGCTGGAGGTGGGAAAAGAATCCAGGCTGCCTGAGTCTGCAGTATTTATGATTCTCACACTGAAATCACATGTAGTCTTTTTTGTAACTTTAACTGCAATATAACTCGTAATCTATAAAGCTCCTAATAGTAAATGAGCATATATTGAACATGCTGAACACAAGCGATTCATGTGTCAGCCTCAAAATTAATAGTTAAATACTAAAGTAACTTAATTAAAATAAGGACCAAAACAACGTGAATGCCTGCTATCATGATTTGCATTACACATTGGCCTAGAAATTCCAGCTAGTTAACTAAAACAAAAAAGCATAATTTTTAAGAAGACCCATCATGTATTTAGTTAAAATTCTGGGTGAAAATAAATTTTGGTACCTTAACGAGTAAAAGTGGAAAATTCAAACACATACTTATTTGCCATAAGACAGAAATTATTTACCAAATTTTTTTTTTTTTTTCTTTTGTGGTGCCAGGGATCGAACTCAGGGCCTTGTGCTTGCAAGGCAAGCACTTTAATCACTGAGCTAAATCCCCAGCCACCAAATTTACATTTAAATATTTAAATAATTATATATTTTAAATGTATTGTAATTGGCATAAAACAAAAATGGAAAATTAAATAACTAGAGAAGTGTATAAATTAGAAAAATTAAGGAGTAATATTATACATTTATAAATAGCTTATACAAGTTGATAAAATTATTTTTATAATAAAGACATGTATAAATACACATTTTCCAGAATAGTAAAATTGTTATCAGTTAGGTTTCCCATATTCCTGGGTTCTTCCCTGCCTTGAGCAAAAAATTGAATGAGGGCTGCAAAAAGTAATCCCAAAGTTTTATTTAAAATTATAAACCAAAAAGAAGAGTTGGCCAGGTAGAACAAGTGCAGGCAAAACAGAGAAAAAGTCAAGGAAGGGCTGCCAGCAGCCTTGGTTCTGATACAGCGAAGCCATGGTGGGTGTGTGTGTGTGTGTGTGTGTGTGTGTGTGTGTGTGTAAGAAAAAGGAAAAGAGAGCTTTCCCTGGCAGCAGCAGAGAAAGGAAGAGACCTTCCTTCAGGTGCTGCTTGTATTTATAGAATGGGGTTCCTGTGGAAATTCGGAAGAACCTCTACTGTCCATGTGAGGGGGCAGGGCTTGAAATTGGCACCTTGGGCTGACATCAGGTCCAGGCCACACCCACAAGGTTGACGTCCAGTCCAGATCACTCCTCCGGGGCTGAAGTCAGGTCCAAGCCACTCCTCCAGGCCACGCCCCCCTGCCAATCAACTTTAGCCACACCCTACTCCTACCACAAAATGATTGTATGTATGAAAATGTTTAGTTTAACACCAATTGAGGATAAAACATTAGTTTCATAATATGTTGTCATGTTTAACCTGTCCAATTTGTCTGATTCTTCGAAAATAAGCCTATCATTCACAAGATTACACGGCAATATGTACTTTTATTATAGACAGCTAAGTTAGGTAGAAATATTATAGGCAGTCAGACAGGGCTGGGCCCTCAACGGAGTCAATACACAAGAGGAGAATACACTACATCTATGGCTAGAGGTGCATCCGTTGAAAGTCGGGCCTCAAGGGGGGAAGACCAGACCTACACTCCTGGCCAAAGGATAAACAATGAACTGAAGATTACACTCATCTGATCTGATAAAGTCTAGATAGACATCGGTCACCCAGGTGGGCAACCAAGACCTCCAGATCCACCCACCCCTGGAATGTCCTTGTTCTTTCCTTGTTCATTTCTACATGACCTGCTTCCCCATTGGATCAATGTTACCTCAGCCACTACATTTGTAATATTACTGGTTCATCATAATTTTGACCCACTTTGTATCCATCTCATGATTTTGCTCTATAAAACTTCTTCTGAAAAGTGAGCTCATTGGCAACCCACTTGGGTTCCCTCCTGTCTCTCAGGAGCTATCTTTCTGTCTCAATAAATTCTCCTACTCTTAACTTCCTTTATTCCTTAGAATTCATTCTTCTATTTTGGGGAACATGAACTTGGTGTAACTAATATCTAGCAGGTTGGGAACTATATATGTTCCCCTATATCAATTCCATGCTTAATTCGTGCAGGGTTAAAAAACATAAACTTTCTGGGAGTAAATTAGAAGTAATGACTAAATATTACTTGTTTATTTAATTCTTTGACTCAATACTAGCTTCTAGAATATGAAAACTTGTAAAAATCAAAAGCAATGTATAAAGATTTGGCTATGAGCATATTCATGTCACTAACACATAAAAATGGCAAAAACAAAGCCATTTTCCATAACAAGAATTGGTCAAGTCAGTGACGATACAGCTTAGACAATATAATATTAGAAATTTGACTTAATACTAAAAATTCTTCCAATAATATCACTTAAACTGCCTCTTAGAAAACCTAGATCTAATACAAAATAGATGATATACCATGTGCTTAATTTTAGACATTTTAAAATACTTGTTCTATTTATCTTTAATAATATTACATGCATAAGATTGGCATGAAAACCCATCTCATACTTTTCTACTGTAAATTTGTACTTTAGCATAGTAAGAGCCATCTGTGTTTCTCTGTAGCTTCGCCTTGGTGATACAGAAAGCAATCTTTGTGTTTACCCACTTGGTATGATGAACAACAAGCTCTGTTCACATGTGCAAAAGTGTCAAACTGGGAATTTTACCCCCATAATGCTCTGTGGAACAATTTTTTTGCATGTTTTTTTTTTTTTTTGCATCAGCATAAAGGGGGTAAACTGCAACCACACCGCTCTTCTGCGATGTTGATATGTACTTCACCATGATGGACTGTGCGTGTGACTCACAGCAGCTGCACACGGGAAAGAAAAACCCATCTGTGCATTCTGCCACTTGGCAAGTGTGTAGCAAGGTGTGTCCTGGAGCATCAAAGCAGCAACAGGTGAGTTTTACCCATGAAATGCTCACTGTTAAATTTTTGTGCATTTAGGATTTATTTTTTAAAAAGTTTTCTTTTGATTTTTCTGGTAGAAGTAGCCATGGCACATGAAAGAACAGATGTGCAAGTTTTGGAGCAGGTCAAAAGTGAATCATCAGGTGACTCATGCGTGGATGATGATGATGATGATGATGACTGACATTGGCCATGTGAGCCAGAGTTCCTGTGACAGTGAAACGGAGACATGGGGAATACAGGCCTCCCTGAGTCAGAGGATGAGAAAACAGCAACCTGAGTACATATTTGGCTTGTCGATACGGTACAAAATGGTCACGCAACCAAATTGAATGTTCCAATATTAGAACTAGGTCCAAAAATATAGTGAGGATCTTGGCAGGGGTGAAACCTATTGGGTGGAATTCCAGCACTGCCATTCAGTGTTGGAAACTGTTTGTAACAGGTGAAACGCTCCAAGAAGTCATGAAATACACAAAGTAAAACGTGCTGCAATACCAACACTCTGAAATTTATTATGACACCTGACTAGCTGAACTGAAGCATTCACAGGTCTGCTGTCCTTGGTAGGGTTTTCTCATGCTAACTGAAGGAATGTAAAAGACTTATGAAAAGAGGGGGGTGTAGGCTTGAAGTGTGTCAAATAACAACAACGCTGAGGAGATTTGGTTTCCTTAAAAATTGCCTGAGGTTTGATGACTAAACCACTCACCAAGAAAGAAAAAGAACTGATAATCTTGCTGCTATCCACTCATTGTTTCAGCAGTCTGTGGGTAGTTGTTACAAAATACACACACTCTCTGAATATATGACCATTGATGAACCCCTTGCAGTATTTTGTGATAGTTTTAGGCAATATATGCAATAAAATCCTTCAAAATACGGCATAAAAATTTATGCCCGTGTAGACACAAAGATTTATTATACTTTTAATTTAGAAATTTATCCTAGAACTTGGCCACCAGGTCCTTATTCATATAGTAAAAAACCAAATGATATTATGAGCAGACTCTGCTCTCATCTCCCAATCTAATCGGAACGTGACATTTGACAATTGGTTTACCAGTTTCCAATTGTTGTTACATTTGCAAACAGAGCAGGAGTTGACCAGCATTGGAACTATTTGCAAGAACAAAGCTGAAATTCCCAGTGAAATTTTGTGGTTTCAAAGCAGAATTGTATAGTACAATCTTTGGATTTCAGAAGGATATAACATTTGGCTTGTATATGGCAAAGAAAAACAAGCTGGTAATGTCAACACTGCACCATGATGGAAATATTGTGAGGGAACCTCCACAAAACAGCAGCCTGAAATGGTAACTTTCTATAACAAAACCAAAGGTGGAGTAGATCTTTTTGATGAGCAACTATGATGCCACTCCAAACACAAAGTGTTGGCCAATGGTTGTAATTTACTTGATACTAAACATGTGTGGGATAAATAATATGATAGTTTATGAAGACAATAACAAGTGCAAAATATCACGGAGAAATTTTCTTAGAGGATTAGGAGAGGAACTCATAAGAGATCATTTACAACAGAAGAAAAACAGCATGTTTCTGCCCAGGGAACCACTCAAAAAAATTGTGGAGCACACTTGTGAACTAACAGGTGAAGAGGCAGGCCCCGCACCACAAAGACTCACTACAATAGGAAAACCAGAAAAATGTCAGCTGTGCCCTACAAACAAGGACAGGAAAATGAAACACATGTGTCATCGGTGTAAGTGATACTTGTGCTTGGAACGTGCAGTTGTGTATGAAGACTGGCGTGGGGGTGACAGTTGAAGTAAAGACTATCTCTGTAGTAGTCTTTTATTTGTATTTATATTGTAATTCACATAGGTTTTTATTTCTGATGTTGCCTTTTAGGTTTTGTGAGTAAGTACACAACTGATGTGAAAATTCTGATGTTTATTCTAAACACGAAATACCTAAGAAGTTAATGCTTTATTGATATTTTATGCTCCTGTTCACTACATATTGTATAATGTAATAAGAACCTCCTGACAAAAGAGCAAGACCAGTGAGATGTCAACTGTGTCCTACAAATAGGCAGGAGAGCAAAACACACGTGCCCAGTGTAAGGGACAAGTGTGCGCAGTATGTTCTGTTGTCATGTGGGAAGTAACGATTATTTCTGTTGTACAGTTCTGTCAGTATTTTCACTGTAGTTCATATAGGAACTTATTTCTGTTCTTTTAGACTCTGTACACCAAAAAATAGTCAATGTCCAAAATTTTGATGCTTTTTTATATACACTCAGTAAATATTAAAAATTCAATACTTTATTTTTTGACATTTTTCCTGTTAAGTACTCATTGTTGAATAAAATAAAACTCATATGGGGCTGAGGATTTAGCTCAGTGATTAGAGTGCTTGCCTTGCAAGCACAAGGCCGTGAGTTCGATCCCCAGCACCACAAAAAAAAAAAAAGAAAAAGGAAATAAAACTCATAAAATTAGAATTAATAATTCATCAATAGAAATATTATAAAGAATAAGTGTGGGTAATATACACCCATGATTATGTACCTTTAATGCACATCGTAGCATAAATTAACTATAAAATGTAAAAACAGAAAAAAGTACAATTCTTTCATATATGTGCACCCATAGCACATACTCATCATATGTTACAGAAATAATGAAACAGTTAAATTATTAACAACGGGTTATTTATGGTTCTGTTTGAGTCTTTTTCTTTTCTTTTCTTTT
>PVJO010031821.1:0-13869 GCA_004026905.1 Hystrix cristata
AGTTCAGAGGGTCCTTCTGCTACAGCAAGATTCACAGGGGCCCTGCAGACCCTACACACCCCATCCCACAAAATCTGCATATATGGAAGTACTCTGCAAAAAGAGATGGGCAGGGGCTGGGGATTTAGCTCAGTGGTTAGAGTGCTTGCCTAGCAAGCACAAGGCCCTGAGTTCAATCTCCAGCACCAACAAAAAAAAAAAGAGAGAGAGAGCAAGAGATGGTCAATGTAAATTACCATCTTATCATTGCTGCTGCATGATGGGAAACCTTGAGTCGAATCTTAGAGTCACAGGTAGTTTTCACGTCTTTATTTCCATTGTCATACATTTTGCAAGCTCCTAAAAAAAAAAAAAAGAAAGAAAAAGAAGTGAGTGCAAGCTCTGGGATGACATTAATTGTACTTGAATCTTGACTCTGGCACATTTTAGATTTGTGACCTGGAGAAAGTTATTCCACTTCTCTGTGCTTCAGGATCCTCATCAACAAAATGGACACGATAGTGACGACACAATAGTGATAACTGTCCTCTCCCGGGCGTGCCCTGGGGATTGAATGAGCTAATGCATATAAGAGTATGTGGCTTAGTCCCTGGAACACATATATAGTCTATAAGTGTCAGCGACTACCCACCCATCTTGCAGCAACTTCCCAGCATGCATCTCTTCCTTGTGCCCTCTCTAAATGCCGCCTCTAGTTACCTGGTGTAGGAGTGCCTCTGAGGCTTCAGAGGAAGCCAGTCCCCTCTGACATCTGACTGTCCCATTCCTATTCTCCCAGGGAATAGTCTCGGCACACTGGGAAGAAGGTATTTGGTATTCTAATTTATATGGAGGTGTTTTAGACATATATCTCTCCATTCCTTTAAATGCACACAAGACATGATCTTTGAAAAGGAGCTTAAAGATAGAGATGCTTCAACACAAAAAGACCAAGCACCAGCTCTGGGATTGTAGGCACAATAATAGACCAGGCAGGCAGGTGTTTTTAAATTCAATGAGGAGAGGAGCCTGAAAGCCTGACTGTGGACCATCTTTTCCCTGATGCAGTGTCACAGGAAGAGAGGGTCCCGGGAAGAATTCCAAGGTAGAGGGATGATTTTGTTGGTTCCCTGTTATGAATTTGGGATCATATTTTGAGGGGAAAGAATATATGGAGGTATCTGTGTCTCTGTTGCCAACACCAATAAGCAATCCTCTCACAACATAGGTTGCAGAGACCACCTCAGCCACTAAGGTCCAGGTCCCCCTGGGAAAGTCAGCCCCAGGAGCTGATCCTCCCTGAGCACTCTCTGGGCACAATCCGGAAGAAATTCCTGCCACTTTGTCACCTCCACCCAAAGCAAAGACCCCCCTACAGATGCAGGAGCCGTGGGCTAATGGCAGGAAGGTTTAGCTGAATGGACTCATTTTCTCCAGGGCAGCAGACCACATACACCAGCAGCACATGTAGGAAAAACCAGGACAGAAAATGGGGTTACGGGCAAGCTACACTGCAGCCCCTTTGAGGGTGTTTCAGGCGTCCAGAAAAAATGAGATGAAAGTTTATATTCTAACTTGCCCCGAGCTCTTGCCTTCCGAAGCGCAGGCATCACTTCCTGCCCCCAGCATTTCCCAAGACTTCACACGGTTATGCCACACATGACCAAGACCATCCAAGTGCACAGCAGAGGGCAGCCACAGCTCTGGCCCTCGACGGCATGGATGTGGCCTTGGCAGTGAGCGGGCATTAGCGGTGAAGCACCAGCTGACCCAAACCCCTCTTTTTGCAGAGAACTGCACTGAGATTCAGTCAAAAGTCTTCTCTGGCCTTTAGTCAGAGTGAGCCTATAATTGAGGCAGGACCGGAATCCCTCAGTCCCATTGAGAACTCTTCTACTGGGTGACTTCACACAGGCCGTTTCTGGTGGTGACGGACGATAGATGCCCAGAAGACAGATGAGCTGTCAGTGTGAAGACCCTTCCCATCTCGCCTTTATCCTGAGCTTCTGGACCAGGAAAGCCATAGCTAAGTGTATGTCCACAGCCTGTCTGACACTGTAACCAACACGACCCCTGCTGCAGTGCAGTCTTGGGCCGCCTCTGACAGTGGGGCTGGCCCTCCTGGCTGTACCATCCCCCTTCTTTGCATCTGGAGATGTTTTCGGTTGAGGAGCCCCTCTCCAGGCAGTGCCAGCGCCACCAGGAGCTCCTGGCCAGAACATAGCCAGAAGTTCTGTGAGGCAAACCTCACTGATGCAGCCATATGTGCCATTAGAGAAGAGCAGATGACAGATGGAGGTGGAAGGATTGAGCTCGAGGCCTCAGCCAGCCATACCCTCAAAGAGCAGTCAGAAGCCTCTAGATCTCCCCATGCCTAAGCATTCATCCTTCTCCATGTTCCAAAAAAAGGGCAAGACCTTCGGGGAAAAGAGTCAGTGATACAAGAAGAAAAGCAATAGATTCTCATCTCCAATGTTGTCTCATGGAGATCCTCCATTAGTATCATCCGCATTCTTGCTGAGCGTGTCACTTGTGCGCACAGATGCTCCTTGACTTATGAGAGGGTGACATCCTTCTACGAATACTGTTAATGTATGTAGAAAATACAGTGAATACTCCTAAGCTACTGGACATCCTCGCTTAGCAACGCAGCACACTGCAGGGTAAGATGTTCCCCTGGGGACCATATGGCAGGCCAGGAGCTCTTCCTGCCCAGGACTGCGAAAGAACTCCACACTGTATATTGCTAGCCTGGGGGAAAAAAAATCAAAATTCAAAATTAGAAGTACATTTTCTACCAAATGTAAAGTCCAAACACCGTAAACTGAACCATTGTAAGTCAAGGGTTCTCGCTACTGTTCATGGTCTTTTCCATGTGACAGGAGACTCTAATCCTTAAGAGGGAGAGGATGGGGCTGAGAAGATTAACCAAGGACTGCCTCGGCCCAATTTTCAAATGCTACCTTAGAAGCAAATACAGGATTCGTTTTGGACTTGAGAGGTATGAGCTACAGTAACTCATCACTTAGGAATGCTGGACTCTTATTTGGTACTTGGCCATCAAAGCTGGAAGCTGAATGATGCAAAAGCCTGGAGTAGCAAAGGAATGAGTTTTTAAAAATCAGAAAAAAGAAGGTTTGAATTCCAGTTCCTCCACTTATTTGTTGTGTATCCTTGTACAAGTTTCTTACACTTTATGGTACTCATCCTCCTCATTTAAAATAGGATCGTAAAATGTGACTCATAGGGATGTTATTAAGATTAAATTGGCCACTGACAGTAAAGTACCCAGGATAAAATAGACACTCAGTAAACAGAAACCAGCTGTATATTGACTTTTCAGTTTTCCTATTAAGGGTTTTCAATCTCCCCCAAATATGAGTTGGCATGCTTTGCTCTGGCGACTTTCAAATCATTTCAGAGAGCAAAATGTTTTCTTCACAATAAATCAGATAAGATTGGAACTGTTATGACCCACGATACTCCTCCCTCCTCAAGGGCCCTTGCCTTCCCTGTACTCTGAAGGAACTATTGGTACAGGATGAGTCAGTTGCATAGGAATGAGAAGACCTGAATTCTGGTACCTGTGGAACCACTCACTTCCAGAGACATCTTGAATAGGCCCCTTCCCCTCCCTAAGTCTCAGCCCCCCATTGTTAAAATGAAGAACTATCAGCATGTGATAACAAATGATGTTCTTATTTCTAAAATCCAAGGATGACTCCAGTTACTGGATCTGATTATTGGTTCTTCTGTCTTTTCTCCATGCCTATCCCTAACAACTGTGCTGAATAAATATTTATTGGTACACTATGAGATAGCTATGTCCCCAACACTAGAGTCTACCCACTTCTACTAAGTGTAGCGGTATTGTCATGTTTTGTCTTGCTCCAAGCCTGAGCATTTGTATGTGGGAGAATGCAATGATCATTCGGAGAGTTAACCAAGGGCTCTGGGAATGAGGCTGTGGTTTTGCTTGGGGAAAGAAAAAAGCAAAAGGTGATATATCTAAAAGCCCTGAAATATCTTCAAAAATGGGAAGTCAAGAGCTGGAGTTTCATGGGATTTTTAAGTCTGCTTCACTTATCTTTGAAATACACCTAACTTCAGGACTGTTATGAAAGAAGATGAATGCTTTCCTATTGTTGGTGGCTTTAATTAGTGTCCAGAGAGGCAAGGTGTCCTGTGCTGAGCCACTGGCAAAAACTGCAGCAGGAGACACGGGCAGCAAACACTCTAGAGGGAGACAGGTAAGGACAGAGGGTGGCGGAAGGGCCTGGCCAGGGCACAACTTCAGGAGTACATGAAACTCAGTGTAGGTCAGGTTATCAAAAATAACCAACCACCAGAATAAAGCCAAAGATCTTTTCATCCCAAAAAAAATCTGCCTAGCAGGATCTTCAGGTAGAGTAGAATGAGGCTTAATGAGAGGTTGAAAATAAGGGTGTAACTGGAAAAAAAAAAAAAAAGTAGGCAGGGCCTTGTGGCAAACAAGAATCCTGAACTACTTCCAGCTCCTGCCTTTGATATATAAAACTCTATTTTCTATACGTCTCATAAATTATAGTATAATCAAGTGCAAGTGTGTTTTACAGTCCTTTGAAAGAAACCAAGTAAGAGCTTAACAAACATAGGATGCTCCTCACTGAGGTATTGGAGTCAGAGGCGCCAGGCTTTCGGTCAGCACCAAGGACAGCTGCTGGCTGGGCAGAAAGCACTCTAAGCTTCCCTCAGCTGCTGGGGTCCTCCAGGACAGGGCTTAGACCTGAGCTGTCTCTTAGGATTTAAAGAACCATATTGTTGTCAGGGTGAGACCACACTGCTGACAGAGGATACCAACATACATGGCATATGGCCGTATGAGTTTTTCCAAGTAAAATAGTAGTTCAACTGGGGAGCTTGAAGTTAATTCCTCTGTGTCTTCTTAGAGCTAAAGAAGGACCATGAGAAACATTAGAAGATAATCTGGGGAAGGGGTCAGCAAATTTTTCCATAAAGGGCCAGACAGTAAATATTTTAAGCTTGCAAGCCATACAGTTTCTACTAAGACTACTCAGTCTGTCATTGTTTCTGCTGTCGATTATTTTAGGAAGGACTGGGTAATCCTTACAATTATATATACAGTACATGACCCAGTTTGTTGGACAATGAAGGGTGTTTAAGAAATGGAAGAGTGTTCATGGTTCTAAACTTCAACTTTGTCCTTTACTCCAGATCTAGTAGCCCCAGCAAACAATAATGAATAAGGACAAGATTGAGAGAGAAAAAAATTAAATAGTCATGAAAAATTACTAGAGAAGAAAAACAAGAATCTTTGCAATTTCAGAGTTGACCTTATAAGAGACACAGTGCTTCAGCTGGTAGAAGCATTTCTATAATAATGAGTGGACCGCTGAGAACTGAGAGGGAGAAACCCACCATGCTGCTAATGCGACTTTAACCAGAATCAAGAAGAGGTTCCATGTCAGTTAGATATCTAATTCATAGTGCCAAACCCGGGAGGTTTGCCTGTATTAGTGCACTTAATCCCTCCAGTGGGACAGTAGGACGGAGCTGAAGAACAGAGGGATGCAACCACTTGTCTAAGGACATGCAACCAGTGAGTAGGGAAACCAGGATGAAACAGAAAACTGTCTCAACCAGAGCCGTGTGCCCCCACTCCCGCTCTTCAATGCCCTCAAGTTCAAAGCTCTCAGACACTTCTGGGGGCTTGAGCACTCGTTCCTGGGAGACTCAAGTCCATGAGGCCTTTGGCACATCTGTCCTGCGTCGCACCCCCACTTCAGCTGTAGCAGCTGCTGAGCACTCTCCCTGGGGCAACCCACGCTGAGAACCACGAGGAGTGCTGTTCCACTCTGAGGCTTCTTCCTCTCTCTCCCCCGCAGGCAGGAAGGCCATGACCTTCAGGCTGCTCTCTTGGAAGCCCCACAAAAGTGAGACTTCTCAGGGGAGTGAGCTCAGAGCAGGTGAAACCGTCTGGGGACCTGGGGGCTCCCAGACTAGTCCCTTGCTGTCCTCCCTGTTAGAAATGCACTAGAACGGCAGCTGCATGGGAAGCCTCGGGGCTGCCAAGGCAGGGGTAGGGGGTATCTCAAAGCTGTAATATGCCTGCAATAAAAATGTACCACTTTTATATAGGGTCCCAATAATGAGAGGAGATATTTCAGCAACTTGGATAGTGCCATAAGAGGAAAAGCAATTCCCAGCACCACCTCTTTAAGGTGAGAATCTGCCTCCCCCACATGATTCATAACTGGGAGTTTTTCCCATTTAAGAGGACTGCATCAACTTATATGTCCCCTTTACTTTTCGCTGAAGTTTGTAATGATTCCTCCCATCTTCCAAATGAAGAGTTCAGGAAGTGTAACTTTGCATTGAGGTGGGTGGTGAATTTTCACATCCCCCAAGCCTTGGAAGAGTCAAGTGCTTCAGCAACAAAAAAGGTAAGGAGGTGAGAAAGCCTGGAGGGCTGCAGCTCAGACCCGGGGGCAGGAGGAGGAAGGGAAGGTGTGCCTTCAAGTCCTAAGTCTGAGAAATCATCTCTGAATATTTTATGTAACTTGAGGCTGTATCAAAATGCAGCTGCAGTGAGGTGATCAGAAAGTTAAAGAAAGTGTGGAGAAGAATCTCCCAGGGTGACAGGAAGGGGATCCAACTAGAGAGCCAGAGAGAGAATGACTGGCTGCTCGTGAGAGGCTGGCAAAGGGTCAGAAGAAGGCAGAGGCCAAGGTAAGGGCGCAGTGTGGGGGAAAGCAGGACAAAGGCAAATGAGCCCACTGTGAAGCCAGAGGACAGAAGCCTGCCGTCTACATTATCCAGAGCGCAAAAACTCTCTCTCCTCCCCAGGGAACTTCTTCAGCCTGGCTGAGACATCTGTGCCATGTGACGCGACCTGTGGGGCCCCGTGGCACGCACTGTCTAATGGGCGCCCTGTCAAAGCTCATTAACAGAGATGCGCCTGAGTTCAAACTTGTGATCATTTGAACGCAGACAAAACTCAAGTTGACAGATGAGCTTTCAATGAATATAGAGTTTGTTACACATATCAAGAGTGTGAAAGAATTAGGGGCAAAGTGATAATTAACCTACTTGGAGAAGACCAACTAATTTCAAGAACTTTGAATGACATTAGCTCCTCTCTATTTGCCACCAAGCAGTGACACTCACAAATGATCGCTGTCTGGCCTTGGCCTACGTCCACCAGCCCCTGCGCAGGCCTCAGACGGCAGCAGCAACTCTCCTCTCAAGGCCCAGCTGACGCCACCTCCTCCACAGAACTTCCGGGGACTTCCCAGCTACACAGATTTCCCTTAGCGCCCCGTGTCTAGGCTGCCTGCCTGCCGTCGAGGCGCTGCTGTCCCCAGGAGCTCTCCTGTCCTAGACCCAAGTCTCGCATCACCAACTGGCCTGGACAGGTTTGGAGGCCAAAAGCGAACCTCATGTGTGGCCATCTGCACCCACTAGGAGCTCTGTGTTGGCTAAGTGAAAGGGGTGTGTGATTTCTCTAGCAAAATCTACACATATGGATACTCTGAAATACTAAGAAGCAATTAAAAATGATGCAGAGCTATAGATATTGATTGGCCTAGAAAGATATCCATTTCACATTTAGTGAAAAAAATTGATTGTAGGGTTATGCACATTATATGATGCCATTCCTGAAAAGAAATTATTTTCTGAATATTTTATAAACATTTAAATATGGCTGAGTTGAGCACAAAGAGAAAGAAGGAAGGACGCGTACCACACTGGTAGCGTTGTGTCCTGGAGTGGGGAACGGGCCTGGGAGGAGGAAGGAGCTGGCTGCTCCTGGGCGGTCCTGGACGGCTGCCCTTGCTTCTGCCAACGGAAATGGCACTCAGGCCGGGTTTGCTCGGAGGTGAAGCTGAAAGCATCGCCAACAGCAAGGCCAAGCGCTGCCCACCTTTGCAGTAGATGGTATTGCCCCTTCCCCATGAGGCTGAGGGCCAAGCGCAAGGTGGCAGGGAGGGGACTTGTAGATCACTGCTTCTCCTGTCACCCTCGGGGGACCCACACACAGATTACCTGGGGTACTCTGTGGGGGTCTCCACACCCTCTGGCCCCCCGCAGTCCCCCTCTCAGATCCCAGTCCCACCACTTGCTTTTCCTGGAAGTAACCATGGGTAGCTCTCTGCCCCTCCCACCCCAGAGAGTCCAGTCTAAAACAAGGGCACTGCGTGGAGAGATAGCAGGGTGGTATCTGTTCTTCCTCCTGGAGCCACTGGGCACCTTTGTTCCCCGGCTCGGGGGCTCCAGGGACCTGGTGGCCATGGACTACATCAGTAAGACTCCCTTGCTGTGCCCAACAAACAGATGGAGGGCAGATGGGGCCAGAGGCCATGGCGTCAGTAGCTGTGTCCCCCCCGAACACCACTGCTGCTGTGACACCTCTTCCAACCACAGCTGTCTCACTTACGGCATGTGCCTCCTGTCCCGGCAGGGAGGCAAAGTCACGGTTCCTCTCTGTCTCTAATCCCCAGGTGCTTCACCATCCCTTGCTGGGTCCTTCATGCCCGTCCCCTTATTAAACTCTTTTCAACAATCCCCTTCCCTGGGCATGTGCCACCCTTTTCTGCCTGGCCCCTGGGTATCTTCCCCATGCCCCGGCCTGGGCTGTTGGCAGGGATGGGGGCTGTCCCCAAGCTGCCTCCACTGCGACAAGCCTCTGGCACTAGCTGCGCACCAGGATGCCTCTCTCCCAGCCTCCGCCCTGGAGCTGCACAAGCACAGCCAGTCTTCTTGTTGCTCTCAGCAGGAGCAATGGAGAGGAGATAAACAAGCCCAGTTCTCCCCTTGAGCCCATTCAAACAAAGGAATGCAGGTGAGGGGAAAGTGAGGGAAATTACGCCCCCTACAGGCCGGAAGCGACCAGAAGATGCTGCGAAGACAAACAGCGCCCACAGCTCTCTGAGCTCTCACCCAGCCGGTGTCAATCAGGCAAGGAGCAGGGAGTGAAGAGATGCAAACAAGCCAACTAAAAATACACCCTGTACAGAATTCCTTGAATGTGTGCAGGAACATTCTCAAGTCCCCGGGGCAATGATGGGACCTGGAGATCTCATGGGGCAGAAAGGAATGGCAGCCAAAGTAAGAGACAATACAAAAACAACAGCAAGCATGGCAAAAATATATACCCGATATTAAAAAAAAAAAAAAAAAAAAAAAACAAGGTTCATGCTCAAATTCTCGAGGAGACTGACACCCAAATATTAATCAACCTGAGCGAGAATGTGCTGTTGGCCTCTGAATCAGAGCCCATGATAATATCTGCCACCAATCCCATGAGCTCTGGTGATGCATGAAGGGGACCGGCCCGTACCCAATCCTGCACACGCCAGGAGGCCCCAACCAAGTGGACTTAAGGAGCGAGCGCAGACGACAGCAGACCAGCACACCAGACCTCGCCCTCCACCCTCCTGGCAGCAAGAATGTGAACGTGCACCAGACCTGGTTTCAGAACAGCCCTGGGGACAAAGGGTCGTTTTTCACACCAGAAGAGAGAGATGTTATCTTTACATTGTGTGAACACCAGCTGCAAGTCATAAAAGTCCAGCTTAAACTGGCTTACACAGAAAAGGGGACAAACTGGCTCATCTAATTGAAAGTTGCAGGAGTAGTGTAGGCCCGACTGGACCTGGGTGCTCAGTGATGCCGGCAGGAAGCTCTAGCTCTCTGTCTCACAGAACTGCTCTCTGCTGGTGACGCGGCTCTTCCTTGGCAGCCCCAGCAGCTCCAGCCTGACTATCACGAAGCATAAGTGCATACTGCTTCTCGCAGTGTTTCCATGAAGGTCTCAGATTTGAGTGGCAGTGGCAGGGCAGTGTCACCTGCCCATCTGTAACTCGTCTCTGTGGACAGGAGAAAGGTTGTCCTATTGGCCAAGAGAACAGACTGCTCTGATTGGCCGGGTCTGGGTCACGTGTTCACTCTTAGGTATTGGAGGTGGAGCAGTCCAGCACAGAGCAGGCTCTTAATAAACATGTGTGGAATTCATGGATGCATGAACGAAGGCATAAATGGAAGGTCAGACGTGGGAATGTTCATGGGACATGGGGAGACAGTGAGTCAGATACTGTGGGAAATAGACTGTATTGGAATGCCAAAACGGGAGCCAGTATCTGATGTGGTGGCAAGTCACCTTCCAGAGTGTACACTGTCCTAGGAGTCAGATGCCAGTCACACCAATACTATGTGACAAGGAGAATGCGCTAGGCCCCACAGGAGTAGAGGACATCTTCTCACCTGAGGAAGGAGTCGGGTGTAGAGGCCTCATGGCAGAGGAGCCAGCTCTTCTATCTGGAATTGGTGTAGAGGGGAGCTTGGCCAGGTGGAAAGGAGGAGATGGGGTGAGGCCCTGCCAGAGAGGGGCCAGAAAGTGGGGCCACAAATGGTGCAGGGACTTAAAGAAAGGCTAAGGCTTCCTAGCTTCGTCCCTTTGGCTTTGGGGCCTCTCATTGCCAGTTCGTCTCAGTCACTCTTCTAGAAATAGCATCTACCTTTCCTCTACCGTATCAATTCCAATTCTTGGCTTTAGGAAATCAACATGATCTCTCCTCCTAATAGGCTGCCGGAGCCAGCTGCCGTAGGATGGCGACCCCTCTCTGCCGAGTGACAGCTTCAGGCTGAGAATTGCCCTGCCTGACTTTCAACCACTTCCAGCAACAGTGGCCTCGCTCATCTGAAAGCTCCAGGTTTCCCGGCATACGTGATGAACTCAACTTTAAACTGATTATCGAGATCTACAAACCGTTAATCCAGCGGCTGCCGGCAAAGCCTCATTCTCTCCACTGTTTAATCTGCACTTACAGAGAAGGAGTGCACATGCTGTGCTGTGCCCCTGGGACCTCTCCAGCTGTCACTACGTGGCAGGCACAGTCACATACCCCCACTCTGTCCCTACCTCAGATATCTGAAGTCGCTGGCCAGAGCAAGTACAGAAGTCACTTGGCAAGGTAGTTCCTGTGTAGAGGGAGGTGTGGGTTCTCACGGATTTTGACCAGAGCTTGCCCTGGGCTCCGGGGCACAGTCCAGCAGGCTGAGGGCTTCTTTAGGGTAACCTGGGAGCACCCACTTCATCTCCCCCCATAAGAAGCTTTTCTGCCAGCCCGGGGCACTCACCTGGCCAGGTCCCAGCTGACCCCTGTCCCCACATCAGACAGGCCACATCACCTTCCTGTTGTCCCTATCCACTGCGACTACAAGGCCTGAAATGGTCTTGGAATCCTGCCTGCGCCAGGCCTGCTTATTTCTCCGGCCTCCTCTTCCCGAAGCTCTACACACAACCTTGGATCCAGCCAATTCTAACTGCACCACTTGCCCTTTCTCATCGCTCTCCCTCTGACCCTTCCATCCAACCACCCGCTTTGCAGTCATCCCTCCCAGGCAAATCTCCAGTCTCAAAATCTACTTCCCCCTCAAGCTCAACCCTTAACCCTTTCTGCCACGCCACCTTCCCGGGTTCCTGCAGTCACAGGGGCCCCCTCCTCTGAGTTCCTGTGATACTGTCCACGTGTGGATATTGATCCTCCTCTTCTGTGTATTGCAGCAGCTCAGCACAGAGGACAAGAATGGCAAGCTTTGCTGAGTGATCCTAGGACAGCAGCTTAATCTCTCTGTGCCTTGATTTTCTAATCAGTAAAAATGAGCTGTGATTAACAAAAAGTGTTTCAGTTAAAAAATTATTACAGTAAAAGACACATTGCCATTAATCCCCCTCAAAATAGTTCCCCTTTGATTTGAATACATTTATCCCATCACTCTTGCCACTTTCTGAAGCAGTTCTGGAAGTCCTCTTCAATGAGTGCCTTTAGTTGTGCTTTCATGGCTGCCTCGATGTCCTGAACTGCTTCAAACTATTTACCCGTCTTGACCATTTTGACTTTGGGGAAGAGCCAGGTCTGGCGAACGAGGCGGATGCAGACGTATCATAACGTCTTTCCAAGCCGGCCTTTCTGTTGAATGACACTCGGCAGCAGTATTCCCCGTATTTTTGATTGTACCTCATAGAGACGCTCAGGGAAGCAGACATCCAGAAGTGCTTCTGAAAGTGGCAAAAGTGATGAGATAAGTGTGTTTGAGGGAAGGAGGGGTGTTTTAAGGGAAGGATTAGTGGCAGTGTGACTTTCATTTCCAGTCCGTTCCCAGACTATGCAGCCTCTTAAACTGTGCAGGGTTAAAACCACCTGTTCATACCACACGTGGTCCCTAGAGCGATGGGTCCCCATCTGCCCCAAACTCCACTTCTAGAAGCCCCTGCTGAGTCCCGTCATTTACCAAAAACCAGCTGAGGTCTGCGAGGGGAACGCTTCTCCAGGAAGCAAGTGAATCCAGGAGAGAGCACAGTGTGGGAAGACCGAGCTGGTCTTCCGCTGGACATGCTCCACATTCCTGAGCAGCAAGGAAGCCCTCAGGCTTTGTCAATGTTTGACAATTGGTCAAACCTTTGTCAAGGTTTGTCAATGTCCCTCTTCCCTGAGGCTCCCAGAAGACAGCGTGAATCCCCCGGACTAGCCCAGACCAAACAGAACACAGACGCTTTGACCTTGGAAGAAGAGCCTTTCTTGCTGCGATGCAGCCTCACAGCGATGTTGGGTTTGAATCTGACCACATGAGCCCTCTGGAGGCTGATTCTCTGAGGCCTGGTTTGCTGCGAGCCAGTGGTTCCTTGATTTTCGTGAGGTGGGCCTTCTGGAAGGTTCTACACTTCATTAGAAAATGAACATGTGAACAAATGTCTCAGATCATTTTGGGGTTTACAAGCTCCCTAAAGTCCGGTGTGGAGATCCTCTTCCTCTGGATCCTCAATCCAATTTCAGACACCACCCCAGGCCTCAATGACAACATCAGCAATACCACAATGAGCTGTGGACAGGCAGGGACACCACACTGCCACATCTCCTGCTCCGTTCCTGAGGTAGAACCCTCTCCCCTTATCCCTCCCCTTCCCAGACCTGATCGTCCTCTTTCTGTCTTCATCCTGAGTTCCCCAGGATGAAGTTCCCCAGTTCCCCGTCCTGAGTTTTTCAGGGTGGGGTTCCACGGCCCTGCTGGTACCTTTTAACCACATCTACTGTCTTAATCCCAAAACTGTACATTAAAATGCTTTGTAAGATTTTTAAAAATTTGTATTAGTGCATGTTTGCACTGCATAATGATTATATTCATCACGAGGGGTTGGTACATGTACATAAGATGTCTTAATTCTTTTTTCATTGCTCCCCTCTCTTCCACCCTTCCTCTCTCCATCTCTCGGTTTCCTTCCCTTCTGCAAAAGCTCTATCTCCCTGTTTCCTATGATCTATCTTGTATTTTGCTCTTTAAATTATTTATACTCTGGGTCTCATATATGAGAAACCATGAGATATTTGAGCTTGTGTGTTTGATTTATTTCACTTAATATTATTGTCTTGAGGAGCATCCATTTTCCTACAAATGACCCAAATTTATCATTCTTTATGGCAGAATAGTACTCCATTGTGTATAAGTACCGTATTTTCTTTGTTCATTCATCTGTTGATGGACATAGAGACTGCTTCAAAGATTTAGCTGTTATGAAATGTGCTGCTATAAATATGGGTGCTTATGTATCACTGTAATGTGATGCCTTTGACTCCTATGGAAAGGCACTTAGAAGGGCAATAAATTGCTGGGTCAAATGGAATTTCTATTTTTAGTTTTAGAGAACTCTCCATACTGATTTCCACAGTAGTTTACATTTCCACCAACAATGTAGGAGGCTTCCTTTTCCACCACAGCCTCAGTAGCATTTGTTATTATTTGATTTCTTGCTGAGAGACATTCTTTCTGAGGTAAGGTGGGATCTCAGTGTTTTTTTAATTTGTATTTATCTCATGTCCAGCAATATTGAAC
>PVJO010031822.1:0-13882 GCA_004026905.1 Hystrix cristata
GACGTGGCTTGGCAGCTCAGCTGTGGAGTGAGGAGAAGACCTCTCTGGACTAGGGAGAGTTCTGGACAAAGAGCCTTCAACCCCTTTCTGTGCTGAAAGCTGAGAATGAGGTAAAGTCCCTGGCCGTGTGTGCAGTGCTTCACACTTTCTGAGCCCTTTCCCACTCTGTGCCTCAGGAGCTCCCAGCTGACCTCTTACAAGGAAGGCAAGGTGGGATTTGTGACATCTGCCCCCTGCAGAGAGAACAGAGCTCAGAGAGCTTTGCAGCTTTCAACCCTGGATGTAGGCAGAACCAGAGTCCTGATGCCACCCTGCGGCCCACCCACTGGACTTCACTGTCCTGCTCACACCACTTAAGCCATACTGTGACTACCAGCAGCTCTGTCGATTCGTCCATCCCACGTCTACCCAACGTCCCCCGCTTGCTCCCTGAAAGTGCACACAGTTAACCCTCGGGATCAGCCTCTTGAGGGGCCATCTTTGTTCCTTTATGCAGGGAAAAGCCCCGGCTCTTTCTGCTCCTGGTGGTGCTCTTCCTGATACAAGCAGAGAGCATAATAGAACATGCTCCACTTGTGCCTTTTTCACTTAGTTATGTAACTCGAAGTTTTTCCATACCTGCACTTGAGTCTTCTCAGTCTTTTGGACAGCTGCCTACTACTCTGCCCCAGGAATACATCATAACGGACTCGTCCGTGCTCTTGTGCTGAACGTTCCCCAATCATGCTGCTGTGAAACCTTGGACAGTGCCCATTTCGCACATTACAGTGAGGTGATTCCCAGGAGCATGGTTGCTGGATCACTTGTAGCTTTGCTAAATATTCTGAATTACCTTACCCCACAGGTACTGTGTTAGTCTGCTGGTCCTTGGAAATACCAAGGCCTGGGTAGCACCAGCAACAGAAATTTATATTCTCACGTCCAGGCTCTGTTTCACTAAATTTTTCTGAAAATATCCTTGCACAGAAGTCTCATGGTATTTTATTTTCTTGTTTCTTGGTTTGGTCCGCATGGTACTTATTTTAAGTCATCACTCTGTCCCCACCCCATTCTCCTTTCTGGATGGCGGATGGCCAAGTGCTTCTTCCCTCCCACTGACACCTTAAAGAGGCCCAATCTTAGACTTTCTATTTATTCTGGCTTTTCTAATTTATTTTTTCATGTTTTTAATTACTTTATTCTGACAGTTTATTTGGTTCTTTTACAAAAAACTTTTGAGATATTTTGGTCTGTTTGTTCCTGAACTCTTTTATTGATGTAAGTATTGAGGTATGAATATTCCTAAGGCTGCTTTGTAGTATCCCAGGATTTTAATCATAATATTTTCATTTTGTCATTTTAAAAAGTGTCTAAACTAAAAGTTGTGTACCTGAACTCTGCACATCTATAAATTAAATTTTAAATTTTATTATAAATTTCTAGTTTCATTGCTTTGTAAGAAGAGAATATTACTGTAAGTACTTCTGTATTTTGGATTTTTAAGGTTTGAACACTTAATATATGATACATTTTCATGAAAAGATATCAGATGCAGTCTCTAGTTTGGGGGTATATAGTTTGAAATATGCCAATTATACTTGCTTTGTATTTCTCATTTACATCTTTGTTGCATTTATTTACTTATTATTTATCTATCTAGTCACTTTACCAGGGATTGAAAAACTCCACTACATTTTTGTGCCCTGGTTATTTTATTATTAATATCTTCTTATAATTTATACAATTTCTGCTTTGTGAATATTGTCTCCATGTTATTTGTTTGTTCATAGATTTTCAAATTTTTATAACATCACTGAGCACACTTTGTAAAGTGCTCTTACCTATTTCAGTATTTTTTTTAAACCTGAATTCTGCATTTTCTCATGTGAAATGGCAATCTCAGCTTTCTTTCTGTTTTAATTTGCCTATTACACATTTCTCCATCTTATCTTGTAATCTTTCTGAATCATTTTGATTTTTGCTTTATGATCCAACACAACAGTACTTTTACTATGTGAGCTCCTCTGTAGTTATTAATACGAGAGATGTGTTGGGCTTTTATTTCCATCATCTAATTTTACTATACCTCCATAATTATATACATTTTACATGCAAAGAAACAGGTTTTTTGGAATCGCTTTTTGAGGTATAATTAAATGTGACTAAGCAAACATATTTAAAATGCATGTTTCATCAAGGTTTGGCGTATGTGTCTATCCATGCAGCCACAAATATAATCCAGATGGTGAATGTATCCATCAGCCCCAAATTTTCCTTGCATCCTTTGAAATCTCTCCCTTTCATTCTATTCCACTTCTCACCCTCCATCCCACCCCCTCAACCATAGATGTGCTTTCTATCGCTACAGATTCATTTGTATTTTCTAGATGTTTCTAAGAAGAATCATGTCAAGTGCCCTTTTTTCATCTTTCTTTTCACTCAGCATAATTTTGAGATTTATCCACATTGCTGCATAATCCCTTCTTATCAGTGAGTAATTTCCTGCTGTATCAATAGCCACAATTTGTTTATCCAATCTCCTCTTGATGAAAAGTTGTATTGTTTCTAGTTTTTAGCTATTACAAGTAAAGCTATGATAAACATTCATATGTAAGTCTTTGTATGGAGATATACTCCCTCTTCTTCCTTCGGGCAATACCAAGCAGTAGAATAACTCATCTGCTAGGTGAACATTTCACATCTTAAGAACTATTTTCTGAAGTGGTCGTACCATCATAGATCCTCACCATTGCCATCTACGAGCTCTATTTGCTCCGCACCCTTATCTGCCCTTCGAATGGTCAGCCTCAGTCATTCTGATAGGTGCGTCGTGGTATTTCATTGTGGTTTGAACTTTCATTTCCCTAATAAGATTTAGTATCTTAGCATATAATTACTTGCCATTTATATATTTCTTTTGGAAGAACGTCTGTTTAAATCTCTTGGATTGCTTGTTTTCTTATTATTAATTTGAGAGTTAGTCATATAGTCTCTGTACAAGTCCTGTTTCAGATATATGCTCTAGACTATACATATTTTCTCCTGGTCTGTGGGCTGTCATATCATTCTTTTAATAGTGTCTTTCAAAAATAAAGTGATCAATATTTTATGAAGCCCAGTTTAACAATCTGTTATCTCATGAATTTTTTTTCCAATGATGTATTTGAGAAATCTTTGTCTTGTTTTCTTCTAGAAGTTTTATAGGTTTTGGTTTCACATTCAGGTCCAAGATCCATTTTGAGTTAATGTTTATAAAAGATGTAAAGTACAGACCAAAGTTATATATTTTGCATATGGATCATTCAATTGGGCTAGTACTACTTGTTGAAAAGATTATCCTTTCTCTCCTAATTACCTTTGCGCCTTTGTCAACTACCGAGTGTTCATGTATGTGGGGATCTGCTTCCTGCCTGTGCTCCATTCCGTGAGCTTCTCGTCTGCGCTTTATAATTCACTTTGAATCAGGTCGTGCTAGCCACCCCCAACCCCATTTTGTTGTTTTCCAACATTGCCTTGGATATTCAAGGCCCTTTCTGTTTCTATGTGACGTCTAGAAGGTGCAAGTCAAAGTATGCCAAAACATCGCTGAGATTGTGGTCCTATTTGGAACAAATTGTCACAGTAGCAATATTGAGTCTCTGTCTCATGAGCAAGGTGGCTTTCTCCATTTCCTTAAGTTGTCACTCAATTTCCTCAGCAGTGTTTTGTAGTTTTCAGAGTGTAGGTTTTATATATCTTTTGTCGGATTTATTCCTGAATATTTTAAACTGTTTGATGTGATTGTAAATTTTCGTTTGTATTGTATAGCAGTACGATTATATTTAATGTTAGTCTCATATCCTGTAATCGTGCTGAACTCCCCGGTAGGCTGTTTCGAGATTCCATTAGATTCTCCACAGAGACAATCATGCTAAGACTAAAGAGTTTTATTTCTTCCCTTTCAACCTAGATTATCTTTATTTCCTTTTCTTACCATATTGCACTAGATAGAAACTCCATTAAGATGTTCAAAAGAAGTGCTAAGAGTGTGTGCCATTGTCTGTTCCCACATACAAAGGCGGAGCATCTGGACTTGTCTAAGCGTGACGTCAGCTGTGGATTTCTCGCAGGTGCCCTTTACCAGATTGTGGAATTTCTCCTCTAGTCTTTGTTTGCTCAGAGGTTTTAGCAGGAATGGATGTTTCCTCTATTAAAACAAACATATGTGGTTTTGTTTCTTTTTTACCTTGTTAATAAGACAAATGTCATCAACTGATTTTCTAATACTAAACCGACTCTCCAATGCTAGAATAAGCCCCATTTAGACATCTATGTTATTGCTTTTATATATTGTTGGAATCGGTGAGCCAGCGTTTTATTAGGAATGTTTGAATCCGTCTTTATGAGGTCTTGATTGGCCTTGATTGTTGTGAGTGTGAGAATAAATCCACCCCGTCTACATCTTAGCTCACATTTACACATGTGTATATGTCACTCAATGTATTAACTGCTCTGCTTTGTTGTTTTAGTTGCCATTTTTCTTCTATTTAGGGTGGTTTGTATTTCAGTTCCAATGGCTACCAGTTTACACCATTATATGACCTCTTTTGTTTTTGCTAACTTTTTCACGGTATTTATCAGTTCACTATTGTAAGTGATGAAACACTTAGTGACCTTGTCTTCCTCATCTTAACAAACCAATTTAAGCCAACACTTTGTGTATATCTTCACATAGACACATATGTGACTACACTTATGTTCTATTATTTAAGTCCTCTGCATTCGTCTCCAATTTTCATTGTGTCTGTAGTCTAATTTCTTGACAGGATAAGTGGGAAATGTAAACTTCAACAGAAATACTTGCACTGGAAGCCCCCAAAGCATCACTTTAAGGCATAAAAACATACATCCAAGCCCTGGCTCCTTAATGACCAGCTCCACTTGTACCTTGGTGAAGCTGCTCAGTCTACCGCAGTGAGTTTCCTGGTCTGTAAAACGGAATCAGGATATTTATCTTTTAAGAGTACTTGTCTGGCCTGCACAAAACCCTGAGGCTCAGTTCCCAGCATCACACAAGTATGACTGTTATGAGACAGACTCACACCTAAAATGCTCGAGATAAAGCCAGTGAACAGAAAATACAGTGTTCTGGTTACTATTAATAAAGATAAAAATCAACAGACAAGCTTCTATGCAGTATGTTCCACGTACCAGGCGCTGTGCCGGCTGCCTTACACCACCCACTTAGCTTAATCTGTGCGACAGGTCTGTGGCAAATGCAGGGCCATGTCAGAGACAAGAGGGGCTGCAGCAGTGACCAGCATCACAGAAGTCACTCAGCATAAATGACGCCAAGTTGAGAGCGTTCTCACCGCTTCTCCACAACAGCCTTTATCGTGCTGACCCCAGCCAGCCTTGCTGTGAAAGCATACACACGCAAACAGGCCCGTGCACACACACACGCATGCATGTGCACTCACTCTATTCCGAGAACAATGTTGGCCTCACAGCTCAGCACACAGACAGGATACACCTGGGCGAACGCAACGTGCTTGTTTTTCCAAAGCCGAGCTTCGGAGTCTGGCTTGCAGACAAGGTGCAGATGGAAGTCTCCCTGGACTCAGGCCGAGAAGAGGAGAAAGGGTGGAATGGCTAAGCCCGTGGCCGGCAGTAGCACTGAGTGTACCAGCTAGAGAAATCAATCACCAATGCCGCCAGGCTAATCAGTACTTTACAGGGTTCCTCAGCACCCACAGACTCTTATATTCTTCTCGTGGCAGTACCGTAGCTGAGGAAATGGTGGTTCAGAATGGTCAGCGTCTCCCCCAAGGTCACACAGCCTGGACGATTGTCCCAGAGTTGACACTCATCCGGTGCTTTTGTCTCCCGGGATGGTATTTATCCTTCCCTTTTTCTGCCAGGCACATGACTGGCTCACAGATGTGTAAGAGGACAGTCTGCATGTAACTGGATGCCACATGTCCTCAGCCTCTGACAGGCTGCGACAGACGAAAAGGTTGTGCCTTGCTCTCGGCGCTTATCTGCATATTTACTCATCATTCAAAGAATTCGCTGTCAAGCCCCACTAGGAACCGGGAAATGCGCCTCAGGAGGCTCACTATGTAGGAGACAGAGTCAAAAGTCAGGTAGGAGAAAAACCAGAGTAAAAGTATGGGGCCGCGATGGGCGACTACGGACAGGAAGGCGCCCTGGAAGGAAGCTGAGCGTGGAGGGATCCCTAGCAGCTGAGGCAGCGGGATTTGGCACAGACGGCGCTTCCAGCATGGAGGACCACTGGTGTCTCTGGGTCTGGTGTGGCCACAGGCAGGGAGGGCCTGTGAAGTCTGACCCAGGCAGGGAGCGCACTGTGGAGGTCCCATGGTCACGCCGAGGGGTTGGCCTTTTCTGACAGGCAGCAGAAAGGCATGCATGCAGCAGGAGAATAAGGGAATGGTTGGATTTGGTTGGAAAGATCGCTGGGCACCAGGGAAGAATGGACCAACAGGAATCAGGCCACGAAGAGGCTAGTCAAGGCGAAGGTCCATGAGGGGAGGGCTGCTCCGGTTTCACCTAAGGCTCAGTGCAGACAGCCTCTCAGAGGGGCCTTCGGTCTGGCCCCAAGCTCTTTCTCCGGCACCCAGGAGCCCCGGTTCTTGCCCTGGAAGCAGAGGACTGAATGATTTAAAGCATACAAAGCACTTCCGGGCCTGCTGTGATTAGCCAGGTAATAAAAGTAACCTTTCATTCCCCTCCCATCCATTCACTAGCAGGCGTCGTGTTGTGGTGCAGCTGAGTGGTCAGGGAGCTCCTTGGGGACAGGTACTCTGTAACACGTACTCTGCCTGGGTCAGAGCAGTCTCTTGATATGTATTTGTTGAGTAAATCGGAGGTAAAGATGAGATATATTCAAGAGATGTCAGAGTTAAACTACACATCACTTGCCTGACTAAAAGTAGGCAGAGTTAAGAAGGAAAAGAAAAGGATCTGAGGTTTCAAACCCAGACAGGTGAGGACAGGTGAGGCCAGGGCTGGGGCAAGAAGGAATGTGAGTGAAGGGCCTGGCTCAGACACAAGTGAGTAGCTGACCTGCCCGCGATAAACCGCACAGGAGCTGAGGGAGCAGTTTGACACAGGTGGGTCACAGTTCATGTTCCATAAATATTTATGTAACCCACACGTCTGTGTGTCTATGCCTAGTAAAGTACCTCATGCAGTAGGTACTTAATAACATGTCAAATGAAGCCGGGCTTGGCGGGGCAAGCCTGTAAATCCAGCACTCTGAGAAGCTGAGGCAGGAGGATAGGAAGTTCAGTCCCACCTGGGCAACTTAGGGAGACCTCATCTCGAAATATAGAAATAAAAAGGGTCAGGGGCTGGGAATGCAGTTCAGTGGCAGACCACTCCCGGGTTCAATCCCCAGCAGCCCCCACCCCCAACACACACCAAAAAAAATGTCGAAAGAGTAGGGGAAGTCTTGATACATGGCTTCCTGTTGTAGAGAATGTGGCTTCCTGGTTGCTTCTCTTTTCAATGGTAAGTGGAGATCTGTAGAGGTAAAAGAAAATCATCAAGGATTAAATAAGGAGGAACTAACTAGTCATCAATATTTCAAGTAACTGAACGTGAGTTCATTTTTTCTCCCTTTTTCTGACACATCAGGACACTTTCTAGGATACCTTGCTTCATAATATACACTTCCAAACTCCTAGGAAGCATGACTAAAACTACCCACAGGAAGTTTTGCAAAGCCCACATTGAAAAAAAATGTGATATCAAGGAGTCTAGAAAACAGGAAAATGCCCAGTGACAGGGGAGCAGTCACGTAGACTTCTCCGTAGAGGACCCTGTCTCAAGCCCCACCTCAAGCCAGGTGCCTCCCCCTGGTCCCCGAGTGCTGCACGGTGAAGTTTTGGTCAAGGCAGAAACACAGCTGGGACAGTGGTCCTATAGGATTGTGCCACCAGTGACGCCGTGGTCGTCATGGTCTGTGTAAGTATGCTGTACGGCATCCGAGCTACAGCAAAGTCAGCTCATGACTCGCCCCCAGGACAGTCTGTCTCAAGTGGCATACGACTGCACTAAGCAGAAAGAATGTCTGCCTGCTTCTATTTGAGACGATTAAACTCTTCTTCGATTCAAGCCTGAGTACCAGAGTAGTAATCATAGTTATAATGGCCATAATGTATTAACAGTTTACTGCTTCCCCAAGCCAGTGAGTTCTTTACATCTTCTATTTTGTTCAGACCTCATCAAACACTACTAGAAACATGCAGTTATCCCTATTTGAAAAATTGAAAGGTAAGGAAGTAAGCCTCAGGGATGCTAAGTGACCAGCCCAAAGTCACTCGGCAGAGTGAGGACTCAGTACCAATAGCCAGCTTGTCTGGCTCCAAATCCTGTGATGTAAACCCTTATTTGCACATCATTTTCCTCCTTAAATTCTTTGAATTTGGGGCTACGCATAGCTTCATTTTCTCCAAATAACCCTAGTAGAGGCACAGAGCTCAGCTGCTGATGCCAGGGATAACGAGATAAGTCCAGTCCTGCTCAGGTGCCCTTTTCCAACCCTGAAGAACCAGGGGGTACCATGTGAGGACTCAGACCTGGTTCTGCCACTCGCGGGTGGGAGGCTTTCTGTTCGATCGTATAAATTCTTTGGGCTCCTGTTTGTTTGGTTTTTATGCCCTCATGGGCAGCCCGTGTTGTGGGATGCCCAGGGGAGTTGTCAACTCTGTCACAAAGGAGGAGACAGATTCCGGATCTTGAAGCATGAGCTGGAGTCCAGCAAATGGCAAAGTCTTAACCAGCAGCCACCTAGACAAGCTCTTGCTTAGTCGCCTAGTACTAGAGTGACCGTATCATTTATCTTCCAAACTAGGGTGCTGGGAGTACAGGGGCTGCTGATAATTATGTCAGCACAGCAGGGGAAAGCCAGAACACCCTAGACAAACCAGACCGGGCACAACCTACTTCATGCTAAGACTTTGCTGTTATGAAAAGCAAGGCCCTATGTCTCATCCCAGGCACCGAAACTTGTGGCAAGACACGTGCTGAAGAAGCCCAGGGAAGGTGCTGGACTCAAATGCAGAGGTTCTCCTGTTGTTGGACTCCAGCACAGCAGCACGCCGCTGAGTGTCCAGACCTTGGACCACAGTCCTGCGTCACTCTCACATTTTGCATGTGAAAGTAACACAAGACTTTCCAGCGTGCTGATGTCCGGTTATAGTACTTTCTGATTTCCTGCTGTGCTCTGAGGAACCTCTCAAGGTCTTAACTCTCTAAGTTTCTACTTGATAGTCCTCGATTTCTTTGGTTGTGTTTTTAGTTGCAACTCCAAAAAGGCAGCAAAGATTATTGATTTACAGGGACCATTTGAGAAAGTCCAGGGAGTGGCAGAGGAAATCCAACATGTTTTAAAATAGAAGTAGTGTTTTCATCTCCATGTGGTAGCAGAGGGGGGTTGCTCTGGGGAGGCAGGACAAGCTTGGAATATTTACCGAACTGTGCAGAATTCCCTGGCTAGAAAAGGTGCTGTGAATACAGAAGTGGATAAAAGATGACTTGGGACTGGATCGTGAAGGGCTTTAACTGCCGCTCCAAGAAACATGGACTGAACCTATTTGCAATGAGTTTCAGAGCCAGTCAACAGGAGCTAGATATATATTTGGGGAGAGAGACAGGGGATTGAACCCAAGGCCTTGACACTGAGCTATGTGACCAGTCCTTTTCTGTTTTTTATTTTAGGACAGCATCCCGCTAAGTCACTTAGTTGTCTAGGTTGGGCTTGAACTCAGAACCTTTCTGCTTCAGTCTCTCCGAGTGTTGGGATTACAGGCATGTGGCACTATACCTGGATTTTCTTTTTAATAACCAACTGAACAAAATCAGTCAAACCAGTAATTAAGGCACTAATTTCTCCCTTCAGTTTTGTAGTCCTGATTTGCAATAACTTTTTGCTAGTGTATTCCTCACCCATGCCCCAAACACCACTCCCAAGGAAATGTCCCTTAGTGAGCTGGTGACTACAGACACAGGCCTCCAGAGCTTGGCATCTAGCCCAGCCCCAGCCAAAGCTGCTCTGGTGGACCTGGGCCTCCCTCAGCCCTGCCCCAGGCAGAATCCTGGAAGCCAAGCCAGGGCCAGGCCCACAGAGGTGACAGCAGACTTCCGACTGCCCCAAAACTACTACACGTGGCAGAAACATCCTCATCCTTCCTCAGCCCGAACCTATCCGGTCGGAGCCCAAGTCCAAAGTCCCGATGGCATCTCCTTCCCAAAGATTCAGAGTATTAACAACCGCTGGGGGTGAAACCAGTGGCTCCCAGTCCACACCTGTGAGGTGCTTGAAGAAGCCCACCATCGTGAGGATCCCTGGGGGTGCCCGGGAGCCAAAGTCTGACAGAGAGGTTCCTACTCTTCAGCTGACTAATCCCAACCTCTTCAGCATCAAGGCCTCTACGTCCTCAACCGCAGAGTGGGGTCACAACAGTGCCTCCTTTACAGGGCTCTTGGAGAAACAAACAGGAACGATGGTCCTGGGACCTGCTTAGTGACTATGGCAACCACCACAGTTCGCACGGCCCTACACCGTGAGTTCACGGCAGCTGATGGCTGAGCCTTGGGCTCCTGGTGGCAAGCCAGGGTATGAACCGTAACTTGGAACACGGCAGCACCAACGGTCCTGGAGAGAGAACTGACCATGAGCGCCATTCACTACAACTCTGAGACGGTCATCTAGCCACGGGAACCAAGCTTTTCATTTTGCAGGAGAGAAGTTTTGAGAGAGGAAAGGACAGGCCCAAGTCCGCAAGTGAAGTTAGTCACAGGCCTAGGATGGGACCCACAACCTCTGACACTCGCCAGTGCGGCTAATGCTGCCACACGTGCTCTGATTTACTTCCTGTGATGAGCCACTCGCAGACCTGGGTGGTCCTGTCTACCTTCACAGTAGCCCTGTTCTTAGAGGTCCGAGGTCCTGACTCCATGTTCACGGTTCCCTCCATACCGCAGCCCGAGGAGGCTGATCTTATTCTTCAGCCCCATTTTAGGGAGGAGGGAAGAGGTTAAGCCACTCTATCCTCACAACCAATAAAATGACAAAGTGAGGATGTGAACCTGGGCAGCTGGGCTCCTACACCTCAGTGTGAAAAAGAGTCTGCCTCAGACAAGTCCACCCAGAGACAGGGTCACAGAAAGAGCGCTGAAGTCACGCGCTGCCCGCAGAAGGAGAAGGGAAGGTGGACCAGGACCACAGGAGGAGGAGGAGGAGGAAGAGGACAGAGGCAGTCTGGAGAGCTGCCTGAGGTGGGCGACACTCCCTCCAGGCCTTCTGGAGCAGGGGAAGGGACGACGGTGCCCTGCGCAGAGGCAGGCGGTACAGGGCAGCCGGGCCATCGAGGACCGCGGGGGGAGCGAGCGAGACAGACGCGCGGGGACCAGGACCCGGCTGCTCCTGCAGCCTGGGAGGTCATCAAGTTGCTGGCCCCGGGGAGCCTCACCTCGCTGTCTGCAGCGTGTGCACTCCAGCGCCCGCAGTAGGAAGCGGTCTGAGCAGCAAGTGAGAGGTGGGCATTCACCTGGGGCCAGTGCTATTCCTTCCTTTTTCTTCACTTACCTTTCGTAAAACTATTTCTCTCGGTAAAACATTTTAATTGAGCCTATTTTTCTCACTTATGTTCACAGTATCATTAACAATCCTGGGAGTCATGCTCCATCACTCATATTAACAATATAATTAATAATGATGTTAATTGCCATTGACTGAGGCCACTAAGTGCTTAATATGTATAATCTGTGTTTACCTAATCTAATGCTTGGGACATATCTTAAAGATAGGTGTCATCACCCCCATTTTACAGATGAGGATAATGAGGCAGATGAAGCAATCCCCACCCGGGTCACGGGCTGGGAAGGGGCGGCCCGGCCTTCAGAGCCAGGTCTTTGTCCAGTCTGGCATCCACCTTGGTCTCAGCGGGTCCCTCCGGTTCTTAGAGGGCAGCTGCCATGGGCGTTGGGACAGCACCACAGGGCAGGAGGGACAGACAGACACAGGGCTCCCAAGGGCCCTGTCCCAGGAGGTTGTGGAGCTGGCGCTCTCTGCCCAAGGTTCTAGGACCTGGGCTGCTGGAATGATGGCAGCCAGGCGCCTTCTCCGGGGACTGGAACAGGGGCACGGGGTGGGGGCCGGGTGGGGTCAAGGCGAGGTGGGTCCTGGGGAGAAGGGACAAGCGAGGTGACATGCACCGCTAGCACCCAAGAAGTGCGCAGCATATTGTGGCCAGGCGCCACCTTGGGAGACCATGAATGTCCACCTCCTGGGTGCAGAGAAAAGGACCACTGGTCTGGAGACTCCTGCCACCCGGAAAGCCGGGCTTGTGTGTGTTAGACAGGCTGGCTCAGGACCCCCAAAAGCAACTCTCTTAAAGGCAAAGTCAAATCTGCACCTTCCTCCACCCCCTGACTGCACAGTGTGACATGCTGCGTCGACCAATCTGGATTTATGAACTCAGAGGTAATCTGTTTACTCTCTAAATATATTATTAATCAAAGGTACAGCGTGCACTCAGAAAATGTCCTATAGATATTTATTCAATGGATGAGTAGTTTTTGAGCACTGTCCTGGGTCCTGGGGCCTGGTAAAGAAGGAGGTGCACAGGGTCTGTCCCGACGGGGTTTGCAGATGGGTGCTGGAGCGTAGAAGGTGAACAAGAAGTGGAAGACTGGCGTTTACACCAAGACACACTCAACACTCCTTCAGTGAGCAGATTTGATTTCGGTCAAAAGCAAATAGTTGATGCACCATTCCCCATGTGGCCGCACACTGGGGCACACGTGCGGTACCACAGCACTAATAATTGGGCTCGACTCCAAAGGTCCAGTGTCCTTAGATCAGAGCAGCCAAGGTCTCTGGAGAGAATGGCATAAAGCTGTCATGGGCAAGGCCCTGTGGCCCCAACTCCTGCCTGAGCGGCCAGGCTCAAGGCCCTCCTGGCCCAGGAAGAACCGCCAGCAGGCGCCCCAGGTCACGGCCAGGTGGCTAAGACTGTGGGCTTTGGAGCCAGGCTTCCGGGGTTGAATTCTAGCTCTTCCGTCCAGGCTGCGTGATCATAGGCCAAGTGCTTGACTTCTACGTGCCTTCATTTCCTCTTCTACAAAGTGGTCCGAATAAACCTAATTGGCAGAACTGCTGGGGGCTGGGGAAAGGGTGCTTAAAGCCGGGGGGAGGCGCTTGCTGCGTGAGCAGCGCTTCGTGTCTGCTTTGAGGCTTGCGCTGGCCTGCAGAAACCTCCCCTCCCTCTCGCTCTGCCTAGAAAGCACAGACTTCTGGTCCACAGCCCCTTCTGTCCAGTCTTCCTGGCTTTTCTGACCAGGCGGTATTCCCAGAGCGCTTTCCGGTACCTTGCAGCACCTCTCATGTTTAATAATTTTCCTTACTGTTGTTTAGATGTTTTTGCCTTCTTTGCTGGGCTGTGAAGTTTTGAAGAGCAGGGCTACATCTTTTTATTTCCAGGGAAAAAGACAGTCCCTGGAGCAGAGTAAGCACGTAATGCTATCTGTTGAATTGGACTGATGGGTGGGTGGGTGGATGAGCAAAATGATTTGCCCAGGATCGCAGAGTTCAAATCCAGAGTTTTAGTTTCTGTTGGGAATATTACTTTTCTGAGTCTCTGGTTTCTCATCTAGAAAACAGATCTGATAATCACGGCACTTACATTTCGGGCTTGCGAAGGTTAAGCAAGGAACTACAAAGAGAGTGTTCAAGAATATAAGCTCCAGAGTCCATCTGATTAGGACCCAGTCCCAGCTCTACCACTTAAAAGCTGTGTGGTCTTTGACCAGTTCTTAACCTTGCTACACCTGGAGAAGTCTCAACACATCAATGGGCTGCTCAAAGAGTCAAGTCAGTGCCTGTCACAGGGTAGGA